>CAUYSK010009832.1:0-13614 GCA_963575035.1 Avahi laniger
CAATTTGATGGGCAAAAAATGGTGACTACTAAGGAAGTTGACATTTTATGTGTATTCAACATTAATTTTTCCTTTCCTATGAATTGCCAGTTTACATCTTTGCCCACTTTTGTGCTGTTTAACTTTATTTTTTTTTTTTTCTTTTTTGAGACAGAGTCTCACTGTATTGCCTGGGCTAGATTGCCGTGGCGTCATCTTTGCTCACAACAACCTCAAACTCTTGGGCTCAAGCGATCCTCCTGCCTCAGCCTCCCGAGTAGCTGGGACTACAGGCATGTACCACCATGCCCGGCTAGCTTTTTCTATATATTTTTAGTTGTCCAATTAATTTCTTTCTATTTTTAGTAGAGACGGGATCTCGCTCTTGCTCAGGCTGGTCTCGAACTCCTGAGCTCAAACAATCCACCTGCCTCGGCCTCCCAGAGAGCTAGGATTACAGGTGTGAGCCCCCACGCCCGGCCTTGTGCTGTTTAACTTTAAATCAATGTGTAGGAACCTTAATCACTAATATTAGGAACATTAGCCCTTTCTCATAAATGTTGCCTAGATTTTCTCCTAGTCTGTTTATTTATAGTATCTCTTTCCATATAGAAAATTTTAATTTTTGTGTAGTCAAAGTATCAGTCTTTTTCTTTGTAACTTCTGGGTTTGTTATATTCCTTAAGAAGTCAGCTTGGGAATTTTTCTCTTCCAATGATGAAAAAAAAAATGAACAAGTCATGTTAAGTGAAAAAGTCAAAAAACAGTATGCACAACAAGGTCCTACTTTGTTTCATAAATATACATACTATATAAATAAAATCAGTGTAGAGAGTAAGATGGAATTGGAAGCAACGTTGGGGAGAGGGAGAGTAGGCAAAGCTTCATTTCCATGTATGTCTGTAATGTTTGAATTTTAGATGTGCATGTCTCACACAGGCTGCTTTTTTAAATTGAGACATAATTCCCACATCATAAAATTTACCCTACTGAAGTGAACAATTCAGTGGTTTTTAAATATAGTCACAATGTTATACAATCATCACCGCTAGCTAATTGCAGAACATTTTCATCACCCTAAAAGGAAACACCGTACCCATTAGCAGTCACTCCTCACTGCCTGCTGCCCTCAACCCCAGGCAACCGCAAATCTACCTTCTGTCTCTATAGATTTGCCCGTTCTGGACATTTTGCACAAATGGAATCTTAACAATATATGGCCTTTTGTGTCTGGCTCCTTTCACTGCAACATAATGTTTTCAAGGCTCACCCCTGCCATTGATGTACCTTGTCATGTGTTAGTGCTTTATTCCTTTTTATTGCTGAATGATACTCCATTATGTTGATCCATGCCACATAGTGTTGACCCATTCACTGGTTGAGAGACATTTAGGTTGCTTCTACTTCGGGGCTATTACGAGTAACACTGCTATGAACACTTGAGTACAATTTTTTTGAAGACATACGTTTTCATTTCTCTTCATTATATACCTAGGAATGGAATTACTGAATCGTATGAAAACTCCACATTAAACCTTTTGAGGAACTACCAGACCGTTTCCAAGGTCACTGTCGCATTTTACACTCCCACCAGCAGTGTGTGAGGGATCCAGTTTCTCTGCATCCTCAACAACTCTTGTTGTTGCCCATCTTTTTTATTATAGCCTTCTAGGGGATGTGAAGTATCTCAGTGGGGTTTACAGGTTTGTTTTCAAATTTTGAAAATTATAGAAACATCACAATCATTTTCCAAGTAGTAAGCTTCTTAGTAAGGCAGTTTTGTACCTGAAGCATTTCTAATTAATTGTGGATTTTAGTAAAGAAGCACTAGATAGTTTATTTGCACAGCCAAAAGTATCAATTTAGTTGGGCTTGCTTTATTAAGATGTTTTATGTCGAGAGGAATAAAGTATATTAGAGTGAGTGAGTGTATGCATGAGAGAGAGAGAAAATGAGAAATAGATTCAGAGCAAACACACAAATGGTGTAGAAGAGCCATGTCTGACTCTAACTCTTCCCACCCAAACACTGACTTTGAGACACATGTTGTATGTAAAATTTTTACAATCATTTTTGTGGTTTAGTGGATCAGCCATGTTTTTAGAAGTGTCTGTAGTTGGTCTGCTTAATAAAAAGAAGCCTTGCTGGGCAGAGTAGAAGTCAGCCATATTTCTAATTAAAACAGCGTTTTCATGTTGTCTAGAACATTCTTCCAAAACACGCTATATGTCTGGAAGAAGAAACCATGTGACAAAGATAGGGCTAACAAATAATAGCACCTCATATTTATAAGGCAGTTCAAACTTTTCAAAGCACCTTCTCCACCTATCACCAATTTTATTCTTCTTAGCAACCCTATAAGCTAAGTAGGGCAGGTATTATCTCCCTTTGACTCACAGATCCTCAAAGAACTTCAGGACAGAGAGAATAAAGACTTGCCTGAGGCCGGGCGCAGTGGCTCACGCCTATAATCCCAGCACTCTGGGAGGCCGAGGCGGGCAGATTGTTTGAGCTCAGCAGTTCGAGACCAGCTCTGAGCAAGAGCGAGACCTCTGAGCAAGAGCGAGACCTCGTCTCTACTAAAAAAAATAGAAAGAAATTATCTGAACAACTAAAAATATATAGAAAAAATTAGCCGGGCATGGTGGTGTGTGCCTGTAGTCCCAGCTACTCGGGAGGCTGAGGCAGTAGGATCACTTGAGCCCAGGAGTTTGAGGTTGCTGTGAGCTAGGCTGACGCCACGGCACTCACTCTAGCCAGGGCAACACAGTGAGACTCTGTCTCAAAAAAAAAAAAAAAAAAAAAAAAAAGAACAATTTGGAAATTACAAAAATTATAAATAGGAAAAAATTTAAAATTATCTGCAGTCTCAAATTTCAAAAATAACACAAACCATAAATTCTGTCCACATGTGGAATATTTATCTTCCTTAACTCTGGAGTGATATAGTACATCTTGCTCAAGCAAATGTCTAACGTAGGTCTTAAGGACAGGACAAGAGAACTGAGCCTCTTATTAATAACACCTCTGATGCAACAGCAGATATTCTGGACCACAGATAAGCTATGCTGCAATTTTCATTCCCAGAAAAAGGCACACTGAACCCTGTAAGGAGGCTCTAATAATTCAGAGCAAGTAAACAGGGCATTGCTTTAAAGCAAAGCAGTAGGGATGGAAAGGAGTGAAGCTGATGGGAAAGCCACAGGAACTAGACAAATATCTGGATGCACAGAATTAGGAACACTGACACTCCAATGGGTTATACCAGAATAAGCGGCAGCAGCATTACTGCCATTTACTAAATACTAGTGAGCTCAACATTGTGTTGGCTGTTTTAAAATATATTAACTCTCTGTCCTTTCCAACTTGGGCCTGGAAGAGTTGTTCTTGCAAAGAAGGGTGGGAGAGAAGAAGAAAGGCTGTTCTGCCATCAACGAGGTGGTAAAAATACACCATCAACATTCACAAGCCTACCCAGGGTGTGGGCTTCAAGGAGCACACCATCAGGCACTGAAAGAGATCCAGAAATTTGTCACGAAGGCAATGGGGACTCCAGGTGTGTGCATTAATACCAGGCTCGACAAAGCTGTCTGGGCCAAAAGAATTAGGAATGACCTAAGGCATTATCCCCATGTGGTTGTCCAGAAAACATAATGAGAATGAAGATTCACCAAACAAGCTATGTAGTTCGGTTACTTATGTACCTGTTACCACTTTCAAGATCTACAGTCAATGTGGATGACCACTGTTTGCCAAAGTTATAAAACTGAAAAATAAAATAAAATATATTAACTCTAATCCTCACCATCCTGAGGGCGGTATTATTAACTTCATGTCACAGATGAAGAAGCTAAGGCTTAGAAAAATTAAGTAACTTGTCCAAGGTCACACAAACAATAGCAGAGCCAAAATTTAAATTCAAAGCTCAAGTTTTTTTCACTTGCCCAGGCTGCCATCCAATGTTACATTAGTGAAAATATCCAATTACCTCAATCCTTAGAGAATTCAAATAAAATGCTCAGTCCTTCACTGTATATAGAGGAGAAAGGATGTCTAATGAGGGATTTTAGAGAATAAGTGGCAAAGTGTTCCAAATACACAGCAGATATGTCTCTCTGCCAAAAAAGCACTATCCTATCAAGGCTCATGTACAATAAACAGGATGAAGCATGGTGGTCAGACTAAACCCAGTGACGCTACAGTGCTAAACAAGTAATGGACATTTTATGAGTCCCTGCCTCAACTGCAGTCAACAGCATTCTAGAAGTAGGCAAAACTGAACATTCACTTGAATTCAACCTGTCAAGTAAAGGCAAGCCAACCCTGACTGCTGCACCAGAGGTAAGAAATCCTGGGTGGGAAATGATGGACAGCCTCAGTCAAAACTTGGGACACTGTCCGCCTACAAAAGGCTGAGCTAACAACCTGACTCCTGGGCTACCCCACAAATCACAGTGCTCTCTGCACTGCCAGGTCAGGCCCAGACAGTAGCAATTTCTGAAGGTTAGTGTTGTGTGCAGACATTCTGAAAAGTACAATACAAAAAAAATTAAAAAGAAACAAGAAATGTCTAGCCATTCTCAGCCACTAATGAGAAATTTTGAACCTATACTTTATAAGCCCAATTGCTTTAACTGTAGTATGTTTTAGCAGGAGAAAAAGCAAATGGCAATTGCCATTTTTCCAAACTATTTATGTTCCCTTTAATGCTAATCCTATTTATTTTCTTTAATTTTTATCAATCATTAGGCCTCATTTTCCTCTTAAGAGAGGATGAGAGAAAGAATAAATTTTAAGTGATGGAGGATAAGAATACAAACCCTCCAGCTAGTGAGCTGACAATGACAAATTCATAATCCCACAAAATGAAGATCAACACCATGCTGTAAAGTCCCCCCATCTACCTAGTTCAGAGTCATGAAGAACACAATTATTTTTGTTCTAACACTTGAATGAGATGATATGCTACTTTTGAGAATGAAAAGCAAGGAATACGTTCTCTCTGGAAGGCAACATGCTTTGCTAATTTAGTTAATAAGTCTTTACGATATTTCCACGAAAAGTGAAGATGGTAAGTATTATTATATTAGCCTCCCTTTCTGGGGAGAATCAAGACATGGAAAGATTAAGAAACATGGCCCTGGACAACACCCAAGGACTGACAGAAATCCTTTCTTTTCTGGGTCTGGCATTTTGCACTAAAATGAGGATGAGGAAGAGGAGAACAGGAAGTCTCTAATGGCACGCCACATGGCTCTGCACCAATCTCCTTCCATCTTTTCACCTACAACTTGAATGAAGACATAGAAGGCGTATCTGATGAATCTGCTAATGACAAAATGGGGAGGTCATCAAGATTCCAAAGGGTCTTGACAGGCTAGAACAACCCAGCAAAACTAGCAAGATGAAACCAAGGGTGAGACACATAAAGTCTGGCACTTAATTTCAAAAAATCTCTGGCACAACAGAAAAGGAGAAAGTTTAAATGAAATTCACATGAAAAAAGACCTGGGGCAGTACTACAAACTGTTGGCCCACAGATGTGTTTTGTTTGGCTTTTGCAGTGTTTGTGAAAAACACTAAGCCAACATTAAAAATTGGGAAAGTCACATAAAAATCCGGATTTCTGGCTTTTCTTGAAAAATTGACAGATCTGACAATTCCACGTCTGCATCCAGACATGACAGAATTGGTTAGAATCGACTTATGGCTGTCCCCTTAAGATAGAAGATTCAACCCCTTAATGGATGTGTATGGACACACACTAGCCTGCTTAAACCATGTAGGTTACTTTCTTAGCTCTGTGGGCATCTGTTTGCAACTCTTGACCAGGTTTTAGGTGACTGCCAACTCAACAGATGCCAACAGTGAGACACAGCTGCCAAAAATTTCACCAAATCCAAGGTAATGGAAAAATAGTGTCTAAATCCGTGGTCCTTAACTTTTGAAGAGTCAAAGACTCCTTAGGAAATCTAGAAAAATCAATGAGTCTATGGCTATGTCTAGCCATACAAAAATTTACAATTAATTTCAGGGAGCTGACAGACCCTCTGAATCCCTAGTTCCCAGGTTAATGATCATAGTCCAGGACAAGGAGGTAAACTGTCCCACTGTATGCTTACTAGGTATGTCTCCTCCTGGGAATCACATTTTAAGACGGATGCTGACAAACTCCTATCTGGTGCAAGGCAACCAGGATGATAAAGGGTCTGGAAATTACATTATAAAGTTGAAGAAACTAAGAATGGTTAGCCTAGAAAAAGGAACACTTAGAAAGGAACATAACATCCATTTTAAATTTCAGAAGCTGTAATAAGGAAAAGGGATTAGGCTTACGCTGGTCCAGCTGGCAGAGCTAAGATCAATGAGAAGTTTACAGTGAGGTCTATTTTACTATTTCAGTTCAGTGTAAGAAAGAAGCTTCTCACAATTAAAGCTGTACAAAACTGAAATAGTCTGTCCGGTGGACCAATAAAGTAGTAAGCTCCCCATCATTGTAAGTATCCAAGCTTCTGCAGACAGTGAATTTCTGTGTCTCAGAGATACCATATGAAGGATTCCTGAGCTGGGCGGATGGATGTGCTACAATTATTTAAAGCTTCTTCCAAACCAAAGTTTGAGTGAGCAGAGCTGGACATGGCAATATAGTAGTCCCCCTTATCTGTGGTTTCACTTTCTGAGGTTTCAATTACCCATGGTCAACTGCAGGCCAAAACTATTAAATGGAAAATTCCAGAAATAAACAACTCGTAAGTTTTAAATTGCGCACTGTTCCGCGTAGCATGATAAAATCTTGCACTGCTTGCTCCACCCTGACGAGTCATGAATCCTCCCTTTGTCCAGCATATTCATGCTGTACACACTACCTGCCTGTTCGTTCTTTAGCAGCCACCCTGGTTATCAAATTGGCTGCCTAGGTACCGTAGTGCTGTGTTCAAATTACACTTATTTTACTTCATAATAGCTCCAAATTGCGAAAGTAGTGATGTTGTCATATTGTTATAATTATTCTATTTTATTGTTAGTTGTTGTTAATCTCTTACTGTGCCTAATTTATAAGTTAAACTTTATCATATGTATAGGAAAAAACACAGTTTTTACAGGGTTCGGTACTATCTGCAATTTCAGGCATCCACTGGGGGTCTTGGAACATATATCCCACGGATAAGGGGGGACTACTGTAATAATTCTCTTCTTCTCCCAAACCTTTGTCTTGCTCTGATCAAATAACTATTAATACATGGCAGCAAAGCTCCGCTAAAGAGATAGGAACTCAGTGGCTGGTCGTCTCCTGAGATTTTCAGTGAGCTTACTGGGAATTGGTCAAGGTCTGGCAACTCTTGAAATTTAACATGCCAACTTTTTCTTCCCCTAACATGTGCTCCTCTATTCACCTCTCTTTCTACCTGTGTCCAGGCTATCCATTTTAATTCTTGGGAAACTGCGTAAATTTCATAGCATATCAGATCGTGTACTTGTTGAATTGACTCATCTTATCCACAAAGTTTCAGACATGTGGGCATTTAATTAAAGCTTTTGACTGATGACTTCAACAGATAAAAATGGAGAGGATTCCACGTCATATAAACTTTGTAAGAGCCTCACAGTCTGGTTAGAAGAGGTCACTCAGGCTAGACCAGTTCAAGTTGCCCCACGTAGGAGGTGTTCAACAATCAAAGACTCTACAAAACGTTTAGCAGAGTGCTAACTAAACAGCTGGTATTTCAGAAATTTCAAGAAACTACAGAAATGACCTCACCGTGTCTTCAATAGCTAAATCCCCCCTTCCCCCAAATAATTTTTGAGTCAGAAACACTACCTTTCAAAAAGAACTTTTCTGCTAAAAATGTCTCCTTAAGACACCATGATGTGACACAAACTCTTTCCCCTTATTTACACAGATTAAAAAGCATAACTGTTCTGGCCGAACACGATCAAGATTAAATTTACAAAAGGAAAACTTCCTTCTGTCCATGTTGCTGCTCTCCTCCTGAGTGTTCTTCAGAAGCTTAGAAAACAAGTTCTGAAAATGAACTTCCCTCTGTTCCAGGGAAGAGGGGAATGTGGGGCCTCTTGACCTATAAAACTCAGTATTTTGGAACATCCATAATTCTCCCAAGTCTGTGCCAGTCAAATGGAGACTCCTTTTAGCAAACCACCAGCCAGCAAGGGCTGGAGAGTGAGGTTTTCATCCCTAGGAGTTGACAAGGACAGGACCCAAAAGCTTCCTAGGGGAAAAAAAAAAAAAAGCCTCTACTTCAGCTTGCATTACAAACTGTTGGAAAAGACAGATGGAGGGGATGACAAGAAAAGCAATTATTTCTTCTGGGCTTCCTTTCTGTCTGGATTCTACGGAGACGAATACAAAATTCCATCACAGATTGAAATGCTATCTAAACATTCTTGAAAATGTGGTCTTGCTCTCTGAAATATGACCTCCTCTGCTGCAGCAACCTGTAACCTATTAACGTGTGATGGTGGGGAATGCCGACATTCCTGCAGGCTGCCTAATGCTGGGCCTGACTCTCCAAAACTGCTGGTCTGTGACCCATGGTTAAAACATAAGTAACTGAAAGATATATATCTACATAGCATGACCCAACAAAACGTCCTGATGAATCATTCATTTATATTTTCACGTTCTTGGAATTTTAAATACCTGAGACTCTCTTAAGTATTTATAAGTTTCCAGTGAGCCATTCTAAATGCAGGCTGAGTCACTCGGAACAGTGTTATTACTCCAAATAATAGTAAGTTGGGAGTATTCATGCACAAATAAAGTTTTAAAGCACTTTAAAGTAACACACACTGATCAAAATGATGTTTTTATGGTTAAGGGCTTTTGTTTATTTATAATTAACAAACAATCTCACATAGACCAAATATTCGATACGGTTGAGTAAAATGTTGTATGTGCACCATGTAGTGAAATGTAAGGATGACAAAGATACAGTTCTTACCTCCAGTGAGCTTATAAACTCGTCAAGGAGACAAGATCTGTTCTCTAGTAAGTCAAGGGAGATCCCAAAAGCCAAATGAAAAGTACAAGCATAGGGCTGCGGGCATTTATAGGTAGAAGGAATATACATCTAACTGAATGATCTTGGGATCAATTTTTTCCCCTGTAAAATGAGAGGAACGGACCAGATGACTTCCAAGCCCTTTCTAGTTCAAAAATTCTGATTCCTTGGTGTATCTAGATGAGGTAAACAGAAAATATTATAAAAGAAGTAGTATTTGGAAATATAGCTACCGGAAGAAAGAGAGAGGAGAAAAAGCATCTCAGGCACAAAGAAATACATAAACATAAGTCCAGAAAGCACAGGGCATGCTTGCTGAGTGCTAAATCTTCAGTACGGATAGAACACAACAGGATACAAAACTGGAAATGTAGAGTGAAGCCGTGAACGTCAAGTAAAGGAACTTGGATTGCACGTGGTAGCCAGAAGCCACTGAGGTTTCTGAAGAGGTAGATGATATAAGCAGACATATATTAGGAAAGTTAACCAGCAGGATGAGGCTGCAGCAGTTGCCGCCTACTCTGTGATTCTTTATGACCTCTAAGGGCCCCCTTTACATGGGCCTCATCTGCCAGCAAAGCAGCGCTTCTTGGCAGATACCTCAAATAGACAAAAACAAGGCAATAAGGACTGTGCAACAGTCCAGAAGACAAGATTAGTTTTAGGAAACTATGAGTCTATAAACAAATACTGATGATGATAACAAGGAAGAAGGTAGACTGTTTACAAATGGATCAATGGAAACTATTAAGCTGAAAAAGAAAGTTAATCACAAAATGCAAGAAAAACAGAGAGCTGAGTAAAACTAAAAATGTAAAAGAAAGAGACTCATTACCCTTGTAAGCTACTAGCAGAGGAAAAAGGACTATCAGAGACCAGGAAATTTTGATATAGGATCATACCCTGCCCTCACCCCAAGTATGGGCAACATGGTGAACATTTTTAGAAATCAGTTGCACTGAAAAATGTGAAAGAGGAGAAACAACAGAACTGAAGCTATCACGAAGGCACACTCCTGACCTAACTGGATTCATACTGGAAAGGCAGGAGCAGACTGTAAGAGAGGAAGACTAGAAAAGGCATGCTCAGCATTTCTGTCACGACAGCAATTTCTGAAACATGATGCCTCAACAGAAGAAGTGTTCAAATAAAAAGGAAAATGGTTACTAGATAATATCTGGCCCCTCAGTCACTGAAGGCTATCTCCTCCCTACACACTCCTTTCTCCCTTCATTCTCTTCCAATATCCCTCCTTAGCTAGAACCAAAATGACCTGTAAAACTTTGAAATGACTTTAGTTACCTGTTTGTCGGCAAAATTAGGTATGGAAAATTGTAGCTATGTCAGGTTACTATGTTTTGCAGCCACAAAAGTAATATCAAAACCTCATCAACTAGGGTCTCCCTCCCTTGGGGATGTGGGGGGTCCATTTTCTCCTCAGCCGAGGATGGCGGCCAAGATCAGCCCTTGAGGTTCATGGTCAGGACCGCCACAAGCTGGGCAGCCTTGTTTCCCTGCCTCAGACATTTGGGGAAAAAAAACCCAACAACTTAGCTGACAGACAAAAGCAGCAACCTTATTTAGCCACAGGACACAAAATAAAGGAGAGTATAAGAGATCTCTGACACTAAGGAGAAAGACAAGGAAATTCCAGCCTTCTCATTTCGGCCTGTGTGCGTGCCCCTGGGCCCAGGTGAGCAGTGTCACAGTATATGCTTCTGGTCCAAGGGAAACTGAGTGAGAGCTTACGGTTGCTCAGGGCAGCCTACCCTGTCCTGCCGTGCATGAAACACAACAATCAGAAAGTGGTCTGCAAGAAGGCACATCAACATTTTGGTCACATGGTTGTTTGGGCTTGAAGAAATTAGGGGAGTAAAATTAAAATAAGGAATAAGGAAGGAATAAGTTACTTACTTGCCTTCCATCCTGCCCCACGTTCGTTTGACCTCTTACGACAGTTCGAATATTGCCATCCAGTCTCCTAGCAAAAAGTTAAAGGATACAAATCATTCAGATTGTATCATTCTAGGTTGACCGAAAGAAAAAAAAAAGTTAGTAATTTATCCATCAACTCCTGCAGATTGCAGCTACTTGTCCAGAAAACCAAGCAAGTGTGAGTGATATAAGGAAGAATGAGGCCTGGGACCTCAGGGGGCAGCAACAGCAGTGCAGTGAACCAAGACTGATGAGTCGCCTTGTTTTTAAAAATGGCTATTTTCACTTAATAGTCAGAGCTGTCCAAAAGGACCAATAAAACTTTCAGGATTTTTCATGGAGTAAATCAGGAATGACAGAGTTGCTGAAACTTTACAGGAACAAGCCAGAGAATTCAAATTACCCCACACAAAATCCCTTCTTTAGTAACTTCCTCAATACTCTTAAAAGGGAGAAGGAGCCAGAGTGGTAGATGAAATCCATCCCTCACCCTCTGGGCCGTGATCATGCAACTGTGTGTGAGACAGATTCACGGCTTCCAGCTCCTCTTTCTCCTGCGGCTCAACGGGGGCCAATTAATGGCACCTCAGCTGGAGGAATTTGTATCAGTCTATGTCATTTTTCATTTGAAGAATCCATTAAAGGTATGGTAGGGAGAAAGTGGAAAATATTAATAACTAGCTTGCAAGAGATTTTGAATCATCAGGGAATTTCCATTTTCTGTGCAAACTCTGGACAACTTAGTGGTCTACTAGAATTGTTAAAGCTAAAGTCCAACAAAACAAGGAGGCTTCTTTGCACTTCCCAAGGCACCAATGGAATGACACATTCATAGGCCGGAGGTCTTCACTGAAAGACCCAAGGGTTGTAGGGAAAAAAATCATCTCCTGGATTTAAAATGAACACTTTTCCTCATCAAAAGTTAAAAACAAAGCAAACAAAAGCCCCAAAACTATATCTGAAGCAATGACATCAACGTATTTATATAATGAACATTTACTGAGTACCTACCACGTGTCAAAACTGGAAACCCAGACATGGGTAAACCAGAACAAGCCTTAGGTAGGAAGGACACGTGATGATAATTGTGGACAATCACATCCTGGATTAATCACAATGTTTAATCCTGGGCCACCACCAAGGCCAACTGGCAGATCTAACACTGATAGTTGGTATGTTATAAGGATACACGTATAGGCCTATCTTCATATCTAAAGCTTGGGAGTACAAAAAAAAAAGTAAATCCATTAGGGAAATAAAACCATTAAAGATATAGTAGAAAAGCTTTTGCCTCCTTCTACAATTAACTGTTTTGAATAGACTCTGTTACAGCATCCTGCCTTTTTTATGAATTGAATACTGTCCGAAGAATTGAATTCCTTGCTACAAGGTTCATACGGAAACCCAGATAAAAGAATAATTTTTTAAAAAATTACTATCTATAGCAAATTTGGTATTTCAGTGCTCTCACAGGAAAGTGTGATCCAGAATGCGATTGACTAAATTAACAACACACTTTCCACTAATTATTAATAATCATACAGTGTTACTTACCTTATTTTCAGTCTAATTTTGTTCACGACTTCATCTATGTTTGCCAGAGACTATAATAAAGAAAGAAGAATGCCCAGCTGTTATTCCACTTCCTGGAATTCCTCTTTCACAGGGAAATGATGAGTTATAAGGGCTATTTATGAAATCTCAAAAAATTCAATCACACTGTATGATACCTTTTTTAAAAAAAGTAAAGCAGTAGTTCGCAACTACTGCCAAATCCAGCCCAACACCTTTATTTGTAAATAAAGTTTTATTGAAACACAGCCGTGTCCATTCACTTACATATTGTCTATGGCTACTTTTGAGCTACAATGGCAGAGCTGGGTAGTTGTGACAGACATTGTATGGCCCACAAAGCGTACCTACAATGTTTACTCTCTAGACCTTTACAGAAAGTTTGCTGACCTCTGGTATATAGGATTGGGACAAATTCATACAAGAAAATACAGCAACAAAAATAAATGAACTAGTACAACACACAAGAACATGCATAAATACTAGTAACATAATGGTGCACAAAAAAAAAGGCAGACCCAAGAATTTATACTGTTTGATTACACTTACATAGTTCAAAAAACAGGTGAAACTATTCTCTCATGTTAGAAGCCAGAATAGTGGTTATCTTGGGGAGGTAGTAACAGTGAAGAGGCAGGAAAGGCCTTCTGAAGATGTTTTATTTCTTGATCTGGGTGGATGTTGCATGGCTATATTTATTTTGTGAAAATTCATCAAGGTTCACACTTAAGATTTGTGTACTCTTCTAGATGATACTATAAGTAAATTTATTTTTTAAGTATATAGATCCATTAGAAAAAAGTCTGGAAGAGGCCGGGTGCGGTGGCTCACGCCTGTAATCCTAGCTCTCTGGGAGGCCGAGGTGGGCGAATCGTTCTGAGCTCAGGAGTTCGAGACCAGCCTGAGCAAGAGCGAGACCTCATCTCTACCAAATATAGAAAGAAATTAATTGGACAGCTAAAAATACATATAGCAAAAATTAGCCGGGCATGGTGGCACATGCCTGTAGTCCCAGCTACTTGGAAGGATGAGGCAGTAGGATCGCTTGAGCCCAGGAGTTTGAGGTTGCTGTGAGCTAGGCTGACGCCACGGCACTCACCCCAGGCAA
>CAUYSK010009833.1:0-12662 GCA_963575035.1 Avahi laniger
CTTGAAAGAAGAGAAAATGTTTATAAAAGCCACTGATCACACAGCACGATCTGTGTTAAATTTTAAATCTCTTCCCTAGTCTTTCTTTACATTCCCTATTAAGATTTAAATATAACTTTACAAGAATCTGTTGTGTCAACACATTAATTCTCCACAACAAACTATTTCACTTTCCACAGCTATTTGACAATCATGGACCCAAGAATCATCTTTTAAAAATTAAACATTAGCATTTCTAATTGAGGCTGCCTCCATCTCCCGCTATTCTCCCCTCAGTCGCTGCACCACGCTGCCTGGTCTCCACGTCCTCCAGCACACCTGGCTGTTTTCAACTTCAAGGTAATGGTCTCTTTAACTCTTTTGCTCTCTAATTCCTACTTACTTTTCAGGTCTCATCTTAGATATTACTTCCTTCAAGAACCTTCTCATAGCCAGAGTAGCGCATGCCTGAAGTCCCAGCTGCTATGGTGGCTGAGGCAGGAGGATTGCTTGAGGACAGGTGTTCGAGACCAGCCTAGGGGATATGAAAAGACCCTGTCTCAAAAAAAAAAAAAAACAAAACTCTCTTACAAAGGCCCCCTTCTCCTATCCATGCTTTCTAACAGTATCCTGTGCTTTATCTTCTCTGCACTTATCGAAGCATGTCAAATAAATAAGTGAATGAGAAAGCAAGTAAATAAATATAGTTGTGTTGCTTTCTCTTTGTAGAAGCTTTTCTATTGCATTTTACTTTTTATAACGCATGGGTAAGCAGTGCCACTTAATGAGGCAGGAATTCCTCCCGAAGTTAGAACATGTCCTTCCTTATTCTCACAGTAAGGACACACACTCCAGTAACCTTACTGAAACACAGGATAGTTTCAGGGTCATTACCAGCAGGAAAGCAAGTATGAAGCATATTTTCTTTTTTTTTGAGACCTTTTAAGCAAAAAGTACCCCAGGTAAGGTTGACTTATAGGCAGGATATTATAAAACTCAAATTATTTGTTAGGGGCCATTTGATATTTTTAAAAATATTAGATGAACTACATATTTTTATATGTGAAAAAAGATACAAGTTTTATAGGTTATCCCTAAAGAGGGTATATGGCCTACTTCTGCAAAATGGGTTTGTGTTCTTCTCCGGGTCTAGGGAAAACCTGTGCATGACTCAGGGAGGGTGACAAAGGGGACAGAATAACATTCCTGCACCTGAAGAAGCCTCTCAGGTTTCAGTTCCTTCCTTCCCAGGTCTCTTGCCTGCTTTGGGCACCCAGGGAATAATAATAGCCAAAGAAGTAATACCAGAAAAGAAGATCCAGCCTTTCTAAAACCTAACAGAGAAGAATCCTTCTGTGAAAAGGTCCCTAACGTTGAATAAAAAATAAAGTGCAGAACAGGACAGGAAACCAGCCAAGTTTCTTTCAAGCACATAAATGAAACACAGAACTAGAATCTATGACAAAGCGTTTCTTTTGATGCTGTGTGCCAGAAGAGGACCCTAATTAATGTCAGATAATTTTTCACAATTAAAAAATATTATGCCAGACAGAGCAATAGCTCTCTATTCCTTCAATAACTTTCAGCAAGTGTTAACTAAAGATGTTAAACTGTGATACTCATATTTCAAAGGCCTCTTTACCAACGTATACCACTGCATTAAAAACACTCAGAGCACTTATTTAGCTACCCATTTTTAAGTGACACTTGAAAAATTAACACCATCAAGCTTTCTAAAAATAGAGCAAATCAGCTTAGTTTTACTTGTCACAGACGTGCACAGTGCATCCACCCACTGCTTGCTTCTTTAACTGCTAGAGCAGTAGCGATATGGAAATGCATAAGGGATAAAGCAGATAAAGATAAAATTCATCTCACACACATAATGTAAATAGCAATGGCTTCTACCCTATTAATTAATGGGTACTTTTTCAGTATCTGCTCCATGCCAACAATACGCTCATTCAAAAGAACATAAGAAAAATATGGGATGTGGCCTATGTTTCCCAAGAAGCTTATCATCTAGTTGGAGGAAAAAAAAACTAACGGCCATAGAACAAAAACCAAGGAAGAAATAGCATGATGTAACTAATTGCTAAGAAGCACTGTAAATAATTTTTTTTGAGCCAAGAACATTGTGAGTTTGAAAATAAAAAAAGTTTAAAAAAGGCAGCACAAACTGGGCTGAACCTTGAGAATGGGTAGAATTTAGACTGGCAAAAAAAGAGGAAGAGGACAGCTCATCTCTGAATGTAAGGGGAAGAAATATTATATAAGCGAAGAAAGAGCAGTCGAGTGGAAAGCTGAGAAGGCACCGGGCAAACATGAGGCTGTGAGGAGACTGACCTGCCTGAATGACAGGTTCAAGTGGGAGAACTGTAAGAACAGGGTGGACCCTGACTATGAAGAATGGAGACACCCAGGCCACATACTGCAAACAGCCATGGTAGCTTCCCCCAGTGAAGGCAGCAAAATTAGAGAGGCAGCACGGCAAAGAAACTAGTGCAATAGGTACTATGGCAGAGCAAGAAACTGGAGTATTTTTCTCTACAACTGAACTTAGTTTCTGTTTTAAGACCCCTATTCTGCTGAATGGTAAAAACTAAATTTCAGTTAACTGAAAGTAATCTCAGTTTCTGGTTTCCCCTTTCATAAAGGTTTCATCTAAATTGAAAAGAATTACAAAAGCCAGATTTGGAGGGTAGAGAAGGAAAAGGGTGGGTGGAGGTCATTAGCCTTTATCCTCAAACATCTGCAGCTCTTCCACCAGCAGATCTACCTAGATCCGTCCCTCATCGTCTTCATCCCTGCCACAAGCCTTTGTCGGGCTCTCTCTTGGCTATATTTGTCCCCCAACCCCAGCCCCCAGGCATACATACATCTCCCGTTGCCCCCTAAGTTATCCTTGCCATGGGACATGTGCACAGCTGCCCCAGGCCCACCTAACCGGACAGCCGTCTCTACTGCCCTCCAGCCATGCCATCCTCCCAAGCTCTACTTTCCGCAAGACAGGAAGAACTGATTCGGATTCTTCCAGATCAATTCTCTTCATGCCTGGAACTTGACTTATAAAATTCAAAAGTCAAGAATTTGACTCTTTTATATTACAGTATGAGATATGCTATATTTATCTTTTCCTAAAAAAAATAAGTCAGATTTCCAAACAAAAGGAAAGGGTAATAATAGGAAATAACAGGGAGGGACACTGATTAATACCTCCAGTTGTTATCACATCAAACTAAAACAAGACGTAAAGAGGACCTGAACTAGGGGATCTTTAGGAATGGAGAATAAATAGGTAGGTTTAGAGATATTAAAAGGAAAAACCGGCAGGAATGTTAGATAGAAGTAGGGATACTGACTAAGAGAAGAAATGAAATCGACCCAGCAGAACTCTGGAATCATCAAAAAGACATCAGTTTAGAGTGAAAAGGTTTTAATTACATTCACATAGACTTTCCTCGTTTAAGGTGATGATTTAAAATAGCAGCAAAAAGCATCTGAGTCTTATTCTAGCAGATAGTACTACTGAGTTGTTTCTCAGTAGCATACTCATTACCCTGGTTTTCATATATTATTAGGTTTCAAAACAGCTACATAGTCTTATGACAAAGAAAACACAACTAATCTTTTTAAAATATCTTTAAAATCTTAAAACACTAAAATCTGCCTTTCCATTTGCATCTATTAAATGGTCTCTTCTTTTGTAGAAATAGGTACATGAGTTACTTACTCTTTGAGAAAAAGCACTCAGCTGAAAAGGAGACCAAAAATAGTGTTGTGGTGTGGCAGCAATATTGGCAGCTGACGCAGGGTGGGCAGCAATAAGGTTGATGATAACGAGGTTCTGGTCCAGCGTGACACAGCCCATCAAAGCCTGGAGGTGAACCCTGGTGAGCCTCAGAACTCACAGATGTACCTCTTGCTACCTCACCAACTAACTCTCTGCCCAGATGACAACCTAAAGAAATATAAGGAAGAGTTGATTACAGCATTAAAGAGCAAAAAGCACTGGGAATGACTGAAGCGTACACTAGGCATTTTTGGCAAGCTGTATTTACAGGGCAGAGAGCAGAGAGAGACTTTCACACGACAAATTATTAGGTCAGTTTCAGTCAGATTAGCAAGGGAGTGACAATCTAGTAACAAGATAATAAATACCAAATGAAAATATTTAGGTTTATCTGTAAACATGAAAAACAGGCCATCAAAAACTTCAGGATTATGCCAGACCATGTGCTATGTTCTTAATTTTGAGGTATATTTCCCCATTTCAATTGTATTAATTATCCTGAAAAGAAATGACTACAAGAAAAAGGGACAATGAAAGTATAGGTGGCAGACAGAAGAAGCTCCTCCTGCCCCCATGGCCTTCTTAAGCCTTCTCTCGTACCTGAAAATTTTAGTTTATAAATAAGAATGAAGAATGTCATGTTTCAGATCACATATTCCCAATATTATATTTAAATCTATTCAATAATAAGATATTCAATCAAAATCACCTAAAACTCAAATTATTATTGTAGTACATTGAAGACAAATATTAGAACAAGATGCATGTCCATCTTTAAGGAGAAACTCCTACATCCATAGAAACAGAAAGGAAGAACTCAAGTGTTTTCTTGGTTTTGAGGCTTCTTCTCATTAATTTTGATACATACTTGAGATTTGGGGGTAAATTCCTATCCTTTTCTCCAATCTCAAATGGTCAATTATTCCTGTAGGGTCCAGATAGATACAAAGATCTGAATGTCTGATTCCTCGTGGAGGACTCCTCAAGTGAAGGATCTGAACAACCAAAGAAGAGAGCCTCTATCCAGAGAACCTCAGCACCACCTAGTAGGCCTCCTCCACCCAGAGCCACTCCGAGCCCTAGGCCCTCCTCGGGGAACATACCCTCCAGCCCTCCAGCCTCTGGAGGGGCTTCACCCACCAGCCCCAGCGCCTTCTTGGGGACTGGGACTCCAAGTCCAAGAGCCTCCCTAGAGACCTCTTCTAATCCAGAGCCACCGGAGAAGCCAATAAGAACTCCTGAAGCCAGAGAAAAGGAAAACACTCACAATCCAAACCCAGAAGAACTTTGTACTTTCCCCACCGTGATGATCCCTCAGGTTTTTTCAGAGCCTGAAACATCAAGGAAGATGGAAGACAAGGAAGAGAACAAAAGCTTATTTCAGCTGACTCCCCCTGAGGGCCAAGGCCTTTAGCTTCAAGTCTCTGCAGTTCCAGGAGAGAGCAATTTCACACCTGAGCCTCAAGAAGAGGGATCTACAAGTCAAAATGCACAACTCTGAAGAGAAATTGCCAAGACCCTCCCATACACATGTCTCCCCAGAGAAACTTCTCAACTAGAGGGTATAGGTCAGAGGGATATAAGAGCCAGCATTCATTTCTAGATTCTCAGACAGTATGAATGCTGGTGGTCTCTAAAACCGGGCATTACTGGAAGCTGAGGAACAGTCTTATGGGAGGGAGGGAGGCAGGCAAGCAGTCTTGGGAGAAGAGAATGTTAGACTCAGGGAATACTTAATTCAGGTTTTAGCATTTTTAGAAGAATAAGACTCTATGTATCAATTAAAATGGGGCTATAAAGCAAAAGTATCTATAGACAAGCACTTGTTCACACAGAGACACATAACCACACATACTCAGAGAAGAGTGAACAAATCTCTCTTTCACTTAAATCACTCATTTTTCAAGACTTAAAGCCAAAAGAATAGATTTTCAGACTGTTTAAATAAAGTATGATTTTGACTGTAAAAAAAAAATTAAAAATTTAATTTTTAAAATTTAAAAATTTAAGAATTATTAAATATGTAGGCCAGGCACAGTGGCTCATACCTCTAATCTCAGTACTTTGGGAGGCCAAGGCAGGAGGATCACCTGAGGCCAGAAGTTTGAGACCAGCCTGAGAAACATAGCAAGACCCCGTTTCTACAAAAACTTTAAAAATTACCTGGGCCCAGTGGCGTGCGCCTGTATTCCTAGCTACTCAGGAGGCTGAGGCAAGAATAGCATGTGAGCCCAGAAGTTCAAGATTACAGTGAGCTATGATTGTGCCCTGCACTCCAGCCTGGGCAACAGAGTAAGACCCTGTCTCTAAAAATAATGAAATAACATTTTAAAAAACATGAAAAGGTTTAAATTTATGCTAATTGAAAATATAGACTATTTTTAGTCTATAGACTATATTTCATCTCATTCACATATTTTCAGCTCACCCTCTCACCACTTTCTCTGTTTTCCAATGTACTATGATCTCCTAACATACTTATTAGGAGCATTATACTTATTATGTTTCATGTTTATTGTCTTCTCTCTGGCTAAAATGCAGGTTCCATGAGGGCAAGGATCTCCATATCTTTTATATCAGAGAATGCTACCCAATAAATAGTTGTTGAATGGATGATTTTGTATAGTCCATGCAAACTCTGAAGCAATAAAATCCATGTGTCTGACACATAACACACGGGTAAAGTGCTGGACAGATATATCCCGGTTACTCTGGAAGACACCATTACTAAATTTATTGAAGCTATAGCTTAATGATTGGGGGTATAATTCAAGGATAAATGAAACATTTCTCATATGTAGCCCAGTGTCTCACTGGCATAAACTAAAAGCAAATTAAAGGGTTCAGTAGCCCTTGCAGAACTAAACTATGGACGAATTAACACCTCCTTAAAGTAAGTTGGGATAAGGCATAGGCCATACCATAAATGAATAAAGAGTTAGAGTCAGTGATCTTCAGGTAATGCTAGGACTCAGATAAATTCTAGGTAAAGATGCATGACATTGAGAAAGACATCACAACCCTGCTCTACCTGGCTGTTTCTACTAGCAATACAGATATCAATTCCCTTTATTTGTAATATCTCCTTTTATTTCTTTTCTAATTGCTCACTCTCAGTCTCTCATTCCCAGTGTTTTGTTCTCTCTGCCGCTTTCTCACCCCGATCTCTCACCCAGGCATATGCCCCACCCAGCAGGGAGCAGAGCTTGTCATATGTAGAGAGAAGCCAGGCCTCTGCTGCCCACCAGCATATGCCAAGCTCAGCAGTGGCTGGCACACATAAATGAGTCCTGATTGGAATAGAGTGGGGCACGGACAGCCCCTAGAATTAACTGTTCTATGTATAAGGCACTGGGCATGCACCCAGAAGCTAAACGCGTTCAATGCATCCAGGATAAGTCTCCTCTAAACTGGAGAAAATGGTTTTCTCTGTCAAGTGCCCGAGCTGGGTAGAATTTGGTGACACCAGGGCTCTGACAGAAGATTAAACAAAGGAATGAAATAAAGACCCAACTCATTTCTTTAAGCTGGCTTGTGTGTCTGAGTTCCCAAAGGCCTGGTGCCACGGCAACCTGAAACTCAAAACGAAGTGAGCTATCTTGATCTCTAATGGTTCTTCTCCTTCTAAAGGTCTATGCTTCAATCACTAACACCGAATTCTCAGCACCTACTATACTACAAACAACTATGCTGAGCACCATAAGGATTACTAAATAAAAATGTAAGAGATAGTTTAAGTGGCAGGATATAATTAAGACAGGTACTGAGTTAGGACCTTGAAGGATTTAGGACTTATAGGACCAAGCAGGGTTTGAGGCAATGACAATCATTCATTGCAGAGAAGCAAAAGCAGAGATGAGTATGACATTTTAAAGACAGGAAGGACAGAGCCTAGCTGAAAATAGGGTTCATACAGAAGAGCTACAGGAGATAAAGCAGGTCAGTCTCCTTTCAGGTAACCCTGAATATCACGAGAAGAATTCTGGCATTGTGGGTAATGTGAGACTTTACTAAAAGTATCTGAATATAAAAGAGACATGGATAGAGCAGTGTTTCATAAAAATGCATTTGGTGGCCACAGATAGGTTGAACTGGAGTAGATAATGACCTGAGAAAGATACGATGGAAAAATAATGCAATGTCTCAGTATGAGCAATGAGAATCACCACTAGTGCACTGGCAACTGCAATGAAGAAAAGGGGCAGAGAGGCAGACAGAGTGGGAAGGAAGAACTGTCAGACCTTACAAGGAGCCCACAGTGGCACACATCCTAGGTGGGTGTAGAGTAGCACTGCAGCCTACCCCAGGAATACCACAGTGGGTTAGCACATTTGTGGCTGCAGTACCTCAGCCCCTTGCCGTTCTTCAGCAAGCAAACCACGTTCATGTGACTGGCTTCCCAAAAGACAGTTTTGCATATCTCTAATTTTGCCTTCTCTTTTATTTTTTTTTTTTACTTTATTTTTTAGAGACAGAGGCTCACTCTGTTACCCGGGCTGGAGTACAGTGGCATCATCATAGCTCACTGCAACTTCAAACCCCTGGGCTCAAGCGATCCTCCTGCCTCAACCTCCTGAGTAGCTGGGACTACAGGTGTGCACCACCACTCCTGGCTAATTTTTTTATTTTTTTGTAGAGACAGGTTCTTGCCGTGTTGCTCAGGTTGGTCTCGAACCCCTAGCCTCAAGTGATCCTCCCACCTTGGCCTCCCAAAGTGCCAGGACTACATTGCCTTCTCCTTTAAATTCTTCCTCCTTTTCTCCAAGCTGCTCAGCATCAAAAATCTGGAGTGAAGTTTCTACCTAATCACCGCACCACAGAGGTCATCTCTTCTCTTTCATTCTACAGTCTTTTTCCCTTATGACTTTCTTTATCGTGGCCACTTTCTTATCATGAGTTAATCTCATGAAAAATATATTCATCGAAATACCTAGTTACCATGGTGATAAGAAAGCAACATTACAGACAACAAAAAATAACTGCTCTTCTCCTTTTCCTAGCTTACACATTGCTCAGTTTCCACCAATTTACCTAAAAGATTAGGCCATTAATCTCCAGTCTTTCAAAACAAGCCTGGAAATAGCTCAATCATCCCTCCAAGACCAATATATGGCACAAGCCTCATCCTAATTGCTCTAATTACATGAAGAACATAATGAGATATAGCAGCAGATGGCTACAGATTAAATTCCACAGAGAAGAAATTCTCCTCTATCTTCTCTTGTGGAAGAAACTTTGCCTTGAACAGAAAACTTAAAATTGAATCATTTTGTTCACACAGCCAAATATAGGTTCTTTAAAATGTTATCTCACTTTTCTACTTCTTTACATAGTATCTTTCCTTAATAAAAAAGTACTCATTTCATACAGGTTTATGTTACTGTATGTGACAGATAAATCTGTAACCTTGTTGAACAAGGAAAATGTGTGCTCATAGAATTATATAATAAATCATATACTTCCAGAAATCTGCACTATAATCTCAAAGATATACTCTATCAAATACAGAATTGTAAGGCAGTCTTTAATGTGGGGCTAACAACAAAATATCTCTATCTACAATATCTCTATTGCTAGTCCCAGCTTTTCACAAAAGATAGAGTGTTAAACTTCCAGCCGCCATTTTAATAATCATCACTTCAAACTCAATGTCCAAAAATGCAGTCACTGTCTTAGTTTGTTTTTAACATTGATTGATTGGCTAATGGTAAAGGCTCAAACCTTGAAGCTTTCTTTTCCAGCTTCTTTCAATGCTGTTGTCTGTGCTATCAAATAGTATTGTGTACACAGGGAGTCCCTATAGCATGACCCCAAAACCACCATCATCACTGAAGTGCTCAGGGCTCTTCTCATCTACGTTCTAATACCTCAAAGGAGGTATCTACCACTTTGCCATGATCTGGGACTCCAGGGAAGTTCCCATGCCACTACAGAAAGTGAGGGCAAGAAAAGCGAACAAAATCCTGCTATTAGGGAAACTAGAGATAGAATCAAACTTTTCATTCTAATCTATCCAAGATAAAGGATACTCTGAAAACTCTTCTTGCCCAAAGTTATAAGTCTCTCACTTCATTTCTAATATAATTTCTACCTGGATTATTAATGTGCATCAAAGTTCCTACTGCCATGGCAATCTGCAGTGGACCAGGAGAGAGAAAAATCACAGGAAGGTCCATTCTTTTTTTTCTCCACAATCTAATACTCTAACCTCAATATCAGAAATTGTTTCATAGTCATATCTTTCAAAAATATGAAAGTGATGAGTTCGCTAAGGAGTGAACTTTCTGTCACCCTCTTCTGTAGAAAAAGCAGACACTGAATGTCATCAGCTGCTCTGAGGCAGCACAGCAGCACTAATCATTCAAAGAAAATCAGAGAAATATTTTTTTTCTTGCTGTCGTTTCTCAAAAGCAGGCCTTATGGTAACATAAAGTGAACATATGGGATATGTGACCACTGATCCAATCATGCTGTGGATAAAATATTTTTTCACTTATCAGTTTCCATTAATAAATGAAGTTGGCCTGGCTTAGACCTCTAAGTAAGTCACCTTAATACTTGATTTGTATTTTTCTTACACTTTATCCTGGCATTTCTTTGCTCATCTGCATAACAAATCAATTTGAGAAATACAAAAAGAATTAAAAATTTAGAGAACAATGATACAGAAAACATTTTGAGAAGTCATATTGTGTTGTCAAGTGTTTAAAGATACTTGAAAACTCATCTTCCAAGAATGAAATCCATTCACCATCTATGTGCTACCCGGGGAAACAGAGGAACTCCTGGGACAGCTGTTGAGACTATTTTGTCACTCACCAGGTTTAATCTTAACCTCGCTGAGGATCATTTGACTGAGTTTATGGATGAGCCAGCTCTAACTCTTTCTTTCACTGTAGCAAATTCTTATAATTTTATGTTCCTTTGGCATTCATTTTAAATACAAGCTGGACTTTCGCATACCAGAAACACGGCTCCATCACCCTTGACATGGTTTCCAGTTCTCCACCTCCTCCCAGTTTCTCGATCCACACATCTGTCTTATACAACCGCCTCCTGGTGACCAGCTCCCCATGGGACAGCTAGATACAAGCTACCTGACTTGCCCACTGATCCTCACACCCACATGAACTGCACACATATGCCACAGCCACCATCTTTCCGTCACAGTGTGCCTTCGTGGAACTTGAGCCTTCTTGCTCTAAATCCATCAATCAGAACTCCCTGCAGGGACCCCTATCTCTCACCATTTACAAAAATTAAATTCAAGATGGATAAAAGACTCAAATGTAAGGCATGAAACCATAAGAATTCTAGAAGAAAATGTAAGAAAAACTCCTAGATATCGACCTAGGCAAAGAATTTATGACTAAGACCTTAAAGGCAATTATAGAAAAAATAAAAAATGGAACTTGGTTAAATTAAAAAGCTTCTTCTGCACATCAGAGAAAATAATCAACAGAGCAAGCAGACAATCTACACAATGGGAGAAAATATTCACAAACTATAAAGAGCTAATATCCAGAATCTATAAAGAACTCAAACAAATTGGCAAGAAAAAAAACAAACAACCCCATTAAAAAGTGGGCAGAAGACATGAACAGAAGCTTTTCAAAAGAAGACAAATGGCCAACAAGCATATGAAAAAATGCTCAAAGTCATTAATCATTAGGGAAACATAAATTAAAATCACAATGAGATATCACCTTACCCCTGTCAGAATGGCTCTTATTAAAAAGTCCAAAAACAACAGATGCTAGCCTGGAAGCAGAGAGAAAGGAACACTTATACATTGTTGGTAGGACTGCAAATTAGCACAAGAGATTCCTCAAAGAACTAAAAGTAGACCTACCATTCGATCCAGCAATGCTACTACCGGGTATCTACCCAAAGGAAAAGAAGTTATTTTATCAAAAAGACACCTGCACTTGAATGTTTATTGCAGCACAATTCACAACTGTAAAGATGCAGAATCAACCCAAGTGCCCATCAATTCATGAGTGGATTAACAAAATGTAATGTGTATATGTGTGTGTATATATATATACATATACACACACACATACATACATACAAACACACACCATGGAGTACTACTCAGGCATAAAAAGGAATTAATTAATGTCTTTTGCAGCAATTTGGATGGAACTGGAGGCCATTACCCTAAGTGAAGTATCTCAAGAATGGAAAAACAAACACCACATATACTCCCTAATAATTTGAAACTAACTGATGGGCACACATGGGCACAGAAAGAAGTATTAATAAAAATCACTGAAAATCAAGAAGTGGGGCAGGGGAGGAAAGGAGGGGTAAAAACCTACCTAACAAGTACCATGAACAATATTCAGATGATGGGCACACTTATAGCCCTGACTAAAGCATTGTAAAGCTATCCATGTTAACAAAAACATTTGTACCTTCTCAATATTTTTAAATGAAGAAATTATTTATAAAAAATTCCCTGTGGGTGCTCGCTTCGGTAGCACATATACTAAAATTGGAATGATACAGAGAAGATTAGCATGGCCCCTGCGCAAGGATGACACGCAAATTCGTGAAGCATTCCATATTTTTAAGGAGACCCCAAAGGCAATCACAGCAACAACCAAAATAAATAAATGGGACCTGATCAAATTAAAAAGCTTCTGCACAGCCAAAGAAACTGTCACAAGAACAAACAGACAACCTACAGAATGGGAGAAAATTTTTACATGCTACAAATCCGATAAAGGGCTAATAACCAGAATCTACTTAGAACTCAGGAAAATCAACAAGAAAAAATCAAACGACCCTATCAAAAAGTGGGCAAAGGACATGAACAGAAACTTTTCAAAAGAAGACAGAATAATGGCCCAAAAACATATGAAAAAATGCTCAACATCTCTAA
>CAUYSK010009834.1:0-12187 GCA_963575035.1 Avahi laniger
CTTCTGCCCGTGTCGTTGGCAAGATCCCGTTACACAGTCCCAGCTGAAGACACCAGATGCTGTGAGAGTCGGTCTGTGAGCCCAAGACGAAGAGACAATGGTTGCTGCATGGTCACCATGAAACAAGGCCGGTGGGCTCACAACACTCCCGCCCTTCCCCGCTCCCAACACAGCAGGTGCACGGCCTCACTTACAGTCCTCCCTGGAGGAACGCACGAGATGATAATCTTGACCCTCCAAGCTATAGGTGTTTCTGAGGGAGGAAGGCATGGGGAGAAGGGGGCTGTCACCCCCAAGTGCCCTCCTGCTTTCAGGTGTGGGAGCCAGAGCAGGCTTGCGAGGTGGCGGGTTGCCTGGCTGGGAGCCGGGGCCCATCTCCGTGTTCGGGCCTCGCCCTGGACCCTGTTGCTCAGCACCCTGAGAGAGTGCTGGCGGCACTGCAGAGGGCACCCTTGTTTCCAAAAGGCTAGAAGCTCAGAGGAGAGGCTGAAGGGCAGGAATTGCAGGAAACAAGAGGACCCGTCCGGGTCCGACCTGGCTCCCAGGCTGGGGCTTGAGGCTGGCTCATTCCCGAGTCCTTTGCTTCCTGCGGAGGCCACAGGCCCCCTGTTCAGCACAATAGCCTTTGTTACCTGGATTCTTCCCGAGCTCCACTGTGGGAGGTGAAGTTTCTTAAACATGAGAAGTGATTTGTAAAACAGCCGATAGCTTTAATGACAAGCCTATTTAGCTGATAAAATTAGCCATCAGAAAAATAACTTATGTTATCCTTTTGCCATAATTTATATTTATGGCCAACTACCAGTCCTCTCCACAGTGGATGGAAAGGAGCCAAGGTCGATCTCAGCTTTACCCTGCTCCTAAATCATTAGTTTGCAACTGTCTCCTGATTTTTATTGTTACCAACAATGGCAAAACTAATGGAAACAAACGTTGGATGCCATCCCAACAGCAGATGGGTTTGAAGGCAGGGCAGTCTGCGCAGAAAGCACTAATAGGATGGGGCAAAGTTATTGCTGTTGCATTAGATCCATCGAGCTTCTGGCCAAAGTGTGCATTGATCAGGCCAAGGCCTGTGTTGACTGGACTTCACGACCAGACCATTAAAGGCAGAGAAGCGCTGGCTGGGCCTGCCCTGCCGCCCCGGTGGGCCTGCCCTGCCTGGGCGTGCATTAAAAGCCCAGCCCTGAGGGAAGGGGCCTGACTCACCCCAGTAATGCAGCTGAGGGCTTCCCTGTGCATCCCAGCCGATTGGTCAGGCCATCTCATTAGAAATACTTAGCTAATGACATGCACTAAATGGGACTAGAATGCACTTTCATTCTCCTCGAGCCTGGGGATGGTTTTTTTCCTGCTGGGCCAGCTTGCCAGTGGAAAATCTGCTTCACCAAAGCCACGTGCACCCTGTCTCCCAGAGGCCCACGTCTCGGGGAGCCTGAGCCCTGCGGCCTTTCTTCCTACTCTCTTCTGCAGCGCGACTGCGGGGTGCCTAGGTGTGGGGGATTTTTTGTTTGTTCTTTATCCTGCTTAGGAGTTTCTGAGTTTCTTGAATTTGTGGGTTGATGTTTTTAGTTAGATTTGGAAAGTTCTTGGCTTTGATTACTTTATTTATGCTTTTGTCCCGTTCTTCCATTCTTCTCCTTCTGGAGCCCCAGTGTGTGCATGCGCTGATCGTGCCTCGTGTCTTCCCGACATCCTCATCTGTTCCCTCCTCATTCTCTCTCTCTCTCTCTCTCTCTCTCTCTCTCTCTCTCTCTCTCGCTGTAAGTTTTGGTATTTTTCTATAGATCTATCTTCAAGTTTAACAACCCTATTTCTGCTGTGTCCGAGTCTGCTGTTTAACAGTCTGCTGTTAAACCCATCCAAGTGCTCGATTTTAGACGCTGTATATTAAAGGTACTAAAAGTTTGATTTGATTCCTTTCATAGATTCTATCTGCTGAAACACTCTCAGTACATTCATTTCATCCATCTTTCCCCCTTTCTTTAACATATTAATCATAGTTATTTTGAAGTCCTTATATTTATTAAGTCAAATATTTTCATAGGTCAGCTTCTATTAACTGCTTTATGTCTTGATAATTGATCACTTTTTCCTGTTTATTTACGTAACTAATAATTCTCATCATATGCTACACATTGTTGATGACACATTTTAGAGATTCTGGATTATGTTATCTTTCTCTAGTCGGTCCTCTGGGAATGGGGCATTTTAGCAGGCCACAGGGGATGGTCCTTAGGACAGGCCCAAGCGTGAACTGGCACTTGTACTTTGCTCCTTCCCAGCTAGGGTCCCCGAGCCAGCACAGAGCTCGTCATAGACTCGGAGTCCAGCTAGTCCATTTGGCTTACTGGACACACAGTGAAGCCGAGGCCCAGAGAGAAAAAGGGACCGACCCAAAGTCAGAGTGAGGGAGGCGTGATGGGCCTCCAGCCCTTGCGTGTTCCCCTGTGGGGACCTCCTGCTCTCTCCTGGCCCCTGCTACCATCAAGCTGCCCTGTATTCTGTGGGGCCGAGTCACTTCCATCTTGCCCATAAGGCGGCAAGTTCCCTGCCACAAGGTCCTGGGGGCTAGAAGCCAGAGGCGCAGGCTCAGGCCCTGCTTTGCTTCCGACACACCAAGTGGTCCTACCCTTTCCCCGCCCCCCAGCACAGAAGGCTCCTTCCCACCTCCAGGCCTCAGTTCGCCCATCTAACGAACAAGGCCCCGCAGCGCTAGGACCCTTGACAGCCCTCCAGTCGACTGAAGGAGGCACGTGTGTCCGAGTTAAGTACGGGAAGAACCAGGAGCTGCGCTCCGAGGGTCTCGCTGGCCCTTCCTGAGAAGCCCCTGGGCTGTCACAGCCAGTGACAGGGCTGAGAGTCATTTTGCCCATCTGCAGTTTCCCTCTGAGGAGTCAGTCATTCCATCTCAGGGCGACGCAGGGGACATCCGGGCCCCTCACACCCTGTGGGCATGAAGCTTGCCAAAATCTGTCCTCCAAGCAGGTTGCCCTCTTCCTCACCCCCATTCCAATCCATGCCATGTGCGGACGCTCTCACCTCCTAATACATCTCTTATCCCCTTATCTCCATCTCCACCGTCTCCACCCTGGTCCGTATCTGGTCCTCTCTGGCATGGACTATTGCAGTAGCCTCTCAGCTGGTGTTCCCCATCCACCCTGGCCCCGACCAGTCCGTCCTCCACTCTGCGGTCAGCACCGTCCTTTCGAAATGCTCACCTGATCGCCCTTCTGCTTGAAACATTTAATGGTTTCTTTTGCATTTAAATAAAGGCTGACGACCTTAAAACATCTGATGATGGCTGCAAGGTTCTGCCCGGGGTGGCTCCTGCTGACTTCCCCAGTCCTCTGTCTCTGGTGCACGCCTTGCCCTCTGCCACGGGTACCCCCAGGCTTAGCCTCTCTCCAAGGCTTGCTCCCTGTAGTGCAGCAGCCAGCCCGCCTTGCCATTATCTAATTTTCATTTTCATGCCCAAACGTATAACAGAATTTTAACACGGCCCCGCCGTGCTTTACCTGACTTCCTCCTGAATGAATGAATGAATGGGAGAACTACCACACGTGTTCACATCTTTACTTTAAAACTTATTTCTTTGTATGCGCCTATGTCTGCACATGTGGGCTAGGGGCTGGGCGAGCCCTGGCCTCCAGCTGTCTGGCCTGAATTCCAGTGGGACGCCCTTGGGCAACTCCGTATCAATTACCAGCCATCAATAATGCATCCCTTCCGAGTGGCCTGGGAAGCCATTAGCCGGGCCTGCAGGCCCAGAGAGTGGCCTTGGAGAAAGAGGCTGAGCGTGCCCATGGGAGGCTTGGATCAGCCCAGGCGGGAGGGGCGCCCAGCCCAGCAGAGTCTGGGAGGGTTGCTCATGGGTCCTCCGCGGCCTCCGAGACCTGCTGCCAGAGGGTGGCTCGCACCCCTCCCCCAGCACAAAAAGCCTCACTATAATGAGCCAGTCTCACTTTCTCACCTTGTAGGACCACCAGTCCCATTCGAGTGCTGGGTTGTCAAGGTCCAGGGCACAGGCCCGGGCTGAGCTCAGCATCAGGGCTGAGCCCGTGACCCGGGTCGGGATTAGCGCATAGCCAGCAGCAGGGCTCAGTCTTTGGCCTGGGCTTGCCGCTCAGTTATGGCTCCGTCCGAGACCACAGAGTCCAACAAAACTAACTAGAGTTATGTGTTTATTTATTCATTTATTCAACATTTACTGAGTGACTTTTGTGTACCAGGCAACAAAATGGACAAGGTCCCTGCTCTGATGGAGACTTTATGCTGCTGGGGAAAAGGGTGGCGGCGGTGCCCTGCAGCCCCCCGCCCATGAGAGCCCACTGTGCACATTTCTCTTCGGTTCCCCATAGCATCTGGGTGGTGGCTTGAAGTCAGCCATGCTGGGAATATTTACACCACAGAGATTAGCATACACCACAAATCAGGCATTGCCTGTTCTTTTCATTTTCACCAGCACACCACTAGGGGTGAACGAGAGGTAAACTGATGCGCAGGCTGTCAAGAAAATAGTGGAGACCACAGACAGTCATCTGATCTTCCCCAAACTCCACTCAAATATTAGACAAAATTCTAAATGCGTAAGAATTAAGAAACTGTCTCTTTCAGTCTTGTCCATCAGGACAAAGAGGATAGAGATTTCAATGAAATCTCTCACACTTGGAGACCAGATGAGAAAGTGGTCACTCATCAGCAGAGCAGACAATTTATAACTAAAGTGCTTACAGAGGAGGCTGGTGGAGGAAACAGGCTAACTCTTCCCTCGGAACCCCGAGAGTCTGGGAGGAAGGGGGTGTAGTATGCAGCTGTCCATGGGAAAGGGGGGTTGGCCAAAAGTCTGCACACGTAATATTTGAAATCCCCAGGCCCGCTTCCAAATCCCACACAGCCAGGAGACCGCGCCCCGACCGGCAAGCATCCAGGCTTGTCCTCTGGAGAGACTGTACCCGGGAGCTCTGCATGTGAACACTGGGTTAGGGAGGGCCTGGGGAAAGGCGCAGGGCTGAACTGAAAACGAGACTCAAGCGAAAGTCCTTCCCCCTAAAGATGGGACTCTCTGCCCTGCTCCCAGTACAGAGGAAACCAGGCAGGAAGCTGAAGAACTCTCTGGAAAACCTATATGGGCCCAGCGACACACAGGTTGGGAGGTTAACACTGACATTGGGAGGTTGTCTAATGCCACGTTGCCACCTGGCCACCCTAGTGTTAGTGAATGCTTTTAGCTGTGTGTGTTTTACTTTCATAAAAATAAAATTAATAAAACATTAAAATAAACACACAAAATTATCAGAAAGTGGCGAGTGCAATGCGGAGAATTCAAGCAGGTCGATGCAGCTGAGTGCCTGGGGGGTTGCCTTGGGCGGGGAGTCAGGGAAGGGCCCTCTGAGGAGGAGTCACCCTGCGATCTGGGACAGAGGAATCAGCTGGAAAGTGGCCCTGAGACCAGCACACACTTGGTGTCTTCAGGGAAGACTGAGGAAGCTTGTGTTTTGGCGGCAGGGAGAGGAGGACCAGATTGTGCACCGGCTTGCTAAGCCAGGAGTGAGGAGTTGGGGCCGTCCCCCACGCGAGGTGGCAAACCACTGAGGTGTGTGGACAGGGTTCGGTTTTGGTTTGAGAGTCCCCGTGACTCCTGTTAGGCCCCCATGGCAGAGGGAAGCTCCGGCTGGCGGGAAGTGGGATAGGACTTGGAGGTGGGGCTGGACTTGGGGGGCAGACGGGATGTTGGGGTGAGGCAGAGAGAGGAAGCAGGGAGGCGATTACGTTTTTCGGCAGCAGTCAAAGTTAGATGAAAGCGCCTGAGAGGCAGGTTTGGAGAGAAGCGAGGAGTCCTGTTTTGACCGAGTTGCATTTGCAACTCCCATAAACTGACCACGTGGTGCCGTCGCGTAGGCAGCTGGGGGGGTCTGACGTTCCGGAGAGGGGTCCGGGCTGGAGATGTGCGTCATAAGCAAGCGGGCAGCCTCCTGGGTGGGGCGCCCGGGCGGCGGACCCACTTGGGCCGGTCCCGCTCCCCGGTCAGAGCGGCAACGCGTGCCCCAGACGCTAGGTGGCGGGGCGGGGCCACCGCGCCGTCCCGCGAACTCCGGCCCGCGTCCCGGCAAGGCCCTGAACCGCCACCTCAGCCGCTAGCCCAAGAGGCGTCTGGACGCCTTCCCACGACACCTTCCCCAGCGAAGAGTACGCCAAAACGGAAACGTGCGCGGTGCTTACAAAGCCCACTTCGCAGATAAGGAGACCGCGGCCCGGGGCGGTGAGGGGACTTGCCCAGGCCACAGGACCAGCAAGCCGCAGGGCCGGCCCCGTCCTCCAGTCCGCGTGGGCGACAAGCGGGTGTCGCTGGGAGGCACGGCCTGCGGCGCACGACGCCAGACGGGCTCCCAGGCTGGTGGCGCGGGCCCAGTGCTCCGGGGTTCCTGTCCCCCGTCAATCATCAGCGCACGGCCCCTAAACGGCTTTCATTCTGTCGCGCACCCCGAGATCCCACTCTGGCGTTCCCGCGCACGACGGCTGCGTCCCCCCACCGCCCTTCGCGGGACGGGGCCACACTGCGAGGTACCTCGGGCCCAGGCTCACGCTTTGTTACTGGGAAACTGGGAAAGGCCCCGCAACGGGAGGCCCGCGGGGTTCGTGCGCTCGGATGTTTCTGGGGAGCACCTTCCCGCCCCGACGCGCCGCGCCAGGAGCCGAGCGCCAGGCGCGCCCTGGCCTGGCGGCCCTGGCGGCTGACGGTCCCCTCTGCCCGCAGTTCGAGATCCGGCAGCTGCGCGCGCACCTGGCGCAGCAGGACCTGGACCTGGCGGCCGAGCGGGAGGCGGCGCTGCGGACCCCGCACGTGCTCAGCCAGCCGCGCAGCCGCTACAAGGTGGTGGAGGCCGGCGCTTGGGACGAGGAGACGGCGGCCGGGAGCGTCGTGGAGGAGCTGCGGCCCTCGCAAGGTGAGCCCGGCGCCCAGCGACGGGGGCAACGCGCCTCCTCTCCCCCCCACAGGGCTGCAAGCAGAGGGGCTTTGGCTTGGGGTTCCCTCCCGCGGTGCAGCGGCTCCTGGCAGGACCGCGCCCCTCGCCTGTGCTGGGGAGCACGCTCGGAGTCGGCCCTCGGGCCTATCGTTCGCGCCCTGGAGGGCGCATGTGCCCCTGCGCAAACTAGAAATGGCTTGTACCCATTTCGCGCCTCGTGAGCCTCACCTTCCCTGACCTCACAGCACCCGGCGGAGGAGCTGTGACTCCTATTTTATGGATAAAGAAACAGACCTAGGCAGGCCCTCCAAAGGCACGTGGCTAACAAATGGCAGAGCCGGCCTTCAAGCCGAGGTCTGGCGCTTTCCTGCTGGATTGTCACCTACCAGGGCCCAGGCAACAAGTCCTGGCCTTTCAGACGGTAGCGAGTTGATGGGATGATGCTGTTGGTGGAGATGTGAGCACCGACCACAACCCAGGGCAGGGACTGTGGTGGTGTTTCTAGATTCAAATCCTGGCTCTTCTGTCCACCCGCTGTGTGGTCTTGGACGGGGGATTAACCTTTCTGGGCCTGGGATTAACCTTTCTGGGCCTGGGTTTGCTAGCTGTCGAGGGAAGGAACAGCACTGAGCCTTCCTCACCGGTGGTGGTGTGGCTCAGAGGTTACGAGAACTGCATGGGGCCACACAGCCAGGAAATGACGGTGTTGGGCTTGGAACCTGGGCTGTGGAACCCCAATCCCCAGCTTGATCAAGGGAATAATACTTCACCTGGGCCTGCCGTATCCCCGCCAGGGCAGTGAGGACAGGCCAGGCAGGCTGAGCCAGTCGGGAGGCAAGAGGCCTGCGCTCCAGGCTCTTTGACTTGAGGCTTCGGTGTTCCCTTCTGTAAAATGGACTCACAACGCCAGCTCTGTCTGCCTCACAGGCAGGGTGAGGAGCCGATGGGTGTGCGAAAGCCCTGTAGGCTGTAAGACGCTGCAGACAGGTTTTGGGGAGTGAGTTGGCTGATATTAGATCTTTTGAGAGATCTTCAGATCTTAGAATCATGGAATTTGGGGACTGGAAGGGACTTAAGCTGATATGAGAAGCCCATCTATAACTCCCTGCCAAGAGTCTGTGTGGCCTCAGCTCACCTTCCTCTAAGAATGGGTGCGTAATGCCTCCCCCACCTTCACCGGCTCAGACTGTGTGGACCTGCCCCCGCCCGCATCCCTCCCCTGGCCGCAGTTTTCATGCACCCGTGGGTGCCCTCTCAGTCGAGACTTCCTTTTAGAGACTGTTTTCTCCTCCGGGGACTGCCACCTGAATCCCACAGCCAGCCCTCGGGGGACGAGCTCCCCAGGTCCTTGCTGTGCTGCCGCTGCCTCCCTGAGCTCTCCAGTGCCCCCCTCAGAGTGACACCCAGCTCTGAATGCAGTTACTGGGGAGCGGCAGGCCCGGAGCCCGCCCCTGCTCTTCGGTTCCCACCTGGGACCCCACGATGCATTCGGAAGCCTCCTGGGCCCTGTGACCGCTTGTCCTGAGCTCACACCTCAGAGGCCACATGCCCTGGTGACCCCTCCTCAGGCAGTTGGCTTTTGTGCCCGGAGCAGAGCTCTACTTTCATGTGTGTTCAGCTGCAACGTGGTCCAGGGTTGGGGAGGTCCTGGTTCATGAGCCGTCTTCGGTTCCTGCTGGTTTGCTTCCTGCATGTGTCTGAAACATCCCCTTCTTCACCGTCATTGCTCGGCCTCAGCTGTCTCTGGACCTCACTGGCTCCTCCTCAGCTCTGCCCCCATAGGTGCCCTCTGCCACCTCACCTCGCCCGCTGCACAGGGCTCTTTGCAAATTCTTTCACGTCACTCTTTGTCTTACTGCCTTTGCTGGTTCCTGTGTCCCTCGGGAAAATGCCCAAGCCCCTTAGGGTGGCATATCAGTCTGCTAGTTATAAGGGCCCAGTCACGCTGGATTGGGGGTTCCCCTGCTCCAGCATGGCTTCATCTTCACTGACTACGTCTGCAGCCACCTCACCTCCAGGTAAGGTCACATTCTGAGGCACCGGGGCTTCAGGCTTCAACACATGGATGGGGCCGGGGACACAGTTATTCGCCCACAGCAGGTGGCACATAGGACCCCTGACCGTCCTGGCCTCGTCTCCTCCCACCCGTCTCAGCTGTCACTGCGGTGGAGCCTGTTCTGTGTGTGCTCCGGTCTCTGAGCCCCTCCCGAGCGGCCATGGCAGGGCGAGCCCCCAGGTCACCACGCCCTTCCCCGCAACCCCGCGTGAACTCCCGCAGGCCCCCGGTCCTACCCAGCTGCCGTGCCATTTATGTGTGTTGATCTCAGCGGTTCTCCCCAGAGCAAACGAGGCTCTCAGACATCCTCGTTCCGCGTGAGTCTCTGCGGCCCTGCGTCCTCTCTCAGAGCTCAGAGGCCACCTGGCAACAGCCATCTCCAGAAGCCCACTCTTGGCTTCCAGCTCCCCAGGCCCAGGCTTGGGGAATCTGCCTTCTTATTCTTTCTGGAAGTTCTTCGGGAAGGTAGGAGCAGCTTTTGCCCACTAAGCCTTGCCTCCCAAGGATGGGAGGGGCTGGTTTACAGTCTCGTGGCCCCTCCTCGCTGGAGCTCGGTGAGCACCAGGTGCTGCTGCTCGGGGTCCCTGCACGCTGTGCCCTGGGGCTCGCGCCTGCCCAGAGCCTTTCTTTCTGCAGCTCGGAGCCCTTCTGGCTCCGCCGCACTCTGCAGCACCCCCACCCCCATCAGGGTCCTGAGCTCTAGAGATGACAGCATGGCCCTTGTTCTCAGCCAATGACCTACAGATCCTGGACACCAGATGCCACATTTGGGCCCATAGGGAGCTGAGATCTGGGCTTGGAGGATCCACAACCAAACCAAGCCTTTAAAATAATCCCACACACTCTAGGAGTGCTGTGAAGCTCTGATTCCCTGCCTGTCTCTGCTGCTCCTCCTCTCTCTGTATCTGTCCCCATTGTGGGCAACTTCCAAAAGGAGAGGACGGAGGGGGCAGAAGGGAAAAAGCTGGAGCAGAGCCAAAGGCCACTGGGGAAACCCAGTCAGCCGTGCATTGCCAGCTAGGGTGTCGTGAGGGCTGCACTGTCCCCACTCACCCTCCTGCAAACTAGGAGGAGGGCGTGTCTGAAAGAGTCAGGCTCAGGGCTCTCATAGAGGTGCCAAACGTGCATCCTGGGAGCAGCTACAAATGTCCGTCCCTGCAGCCCTGGAGTCCCACCTGCCCTATCTCCTCCGGGACATCCCCTGGCACCTCCCAGCTCTCTGGGTGCCGCCTGCGCCAGCCTATGCAGCCACCCACGCACAGCACAGCATGTGACAGCCAGCCGCAGACATCAACAGCAAGGCCAGCGCTCGGGGCAGAGGGCAGGGCATGAGCGCCGTGGGGCGCACGCATGATTCACAGCCCCGACTGGTCCAGGGACACAGGGCTTCCCCCAGCCCATCTCTCCTTGACCAGGAGCTGTGTCCAGGGAGGGATTTTCATGACACTGGAAATTATGGCTGAACAAGCTAGGGCTGCTCTGGGCCACTCCAGAGATTAAGAAAGGGCAACATTTGTTGCTAACTATGACCTTCAGGCCAGCGGGGCCTCGTGTGCAGTAGGGCACAGAAAATCCTGGGATTAACCTGCAGACAGGAGCGATGAGTCACGGGGGAGGGGCAGCAGCTGGCTGGGTGGGGGGAGCGTGGCCTCTAGGGCGGGGCTGCCAGCCCCAGCCCCACAGGGGGAAGCTGCAGTCTCAACAGTTGCCAGCGGGTCACAGACAACGCCAACCGGCTTCTGTTTAGACTTGCTCTAGCACAAATCATTTTTAAAACCTGGGCTGCAAAGTTCCAGGCTTTGGGGCCTGCCAAGTTCACGGTGCCCCTGTGTAGTCATTAATACTTCTCTCCCGAATTTATTAGTCTTGCAGCTCGCCCATAACTTATGAATTACAGCCCCTGGCGGGAGTGCCGTGGGTTTCACCATATATCACAGGGAACCTGAGTGTCCCCACGTGCTGTAGCATCCAGAGACGCTGCCACAGAGGTGCTCCCGGCCAGCCAAGCAGCAGTGGGGGTGGGGGCTGAGCTGGCACCGCGGTTTCCCTTGGGGAGGAAAGCGCCTGGGTGCTCTTGGAGGCAAGGCACCTCCACTGGCTTCCAGATTTGTGTGCCTGACCGGAGTGCTGGGGCCCCCAGAAGCCCCAGGGCTGTAGGACTAGACCTTCGAGAGCCTCATGCAAAGTAGCATTTGAGGCAACCGGAGGGTTCAGGACTCAGATCTATGTTTCGACCTCAACTTGGCCTTGAACAAGTTACTGAACCTCTCTGATCAGAGCTGGCTTCACTGACGCCCGACCTGTGTGGTCTCAGAGGCTCTGAGCTTGGGTCAGTGCTCTGCTGTCACCCTCTTGAAATTCTTAATACTTTTGAACAAGGGGCCTATAAATTATGTAGCTGGTCCTGTCCCTGAGCCCCGGTGTTCCCAAAGTGAGAGCAGTAGCAGGGTTCTTCACCGCAAAGGATGGGACATTCAGTCGTATGCTCAGCTCTCATGCCTGGTATACAGTAGGTGCTCAGTGAAGATTAGTGACCTCCCTGCTGAGGAGCAGGAAGTTGGGCTTTGGGAGCAAAAGCCCCAAACTAGGCATTAGGACCCCAGGGGCGTTGGGGCCTGGGTCTGTCCAGGATGTGGGGTTGGGTCTCCTCGCCCTCCTTCCTGGCCTGGCCCTGCCTGCCGACTCCCTGCCTCTCTCTCCACCTCTGCCTCCTGGGCAGATCGGGGCTCCACCTACGGGGCAAAACCCACATAATGAGTGTTCCACTGCTGCACTTGAAGGGCTTTAGGAGGATTAGTCGGGTTGGGTTTGCAAAGTGCTCACACCCAGGGCAGAAAGGCACAGGGCAGCAGAGCGCCGCTGCCACGGCAACCACCTAGGACACTGGGGCCAGGGGTTCAGAGAGGTGAGGGACGGAGGGATGGCCCCGGGCTAGACATGCATTATCTCAGCGAATCTGAATCTTTACAGCTCACTGCAGAGTAGGTGTTTGTTATCCCTACTTTGTGAGTGAGGAAGCTGAAGCTCAGAGTGGCTAAGGGATTTGCCTAAGACCACACAGCAAGTGGCCTGCAGAGCTGGGATTGGGGTCTTTGGCTGTGCCCTTTCTTTGTTCTGCCCCTCCAGGGCTGCACGGCTCAGTCCCCTCTGGGTTGCTTTCTAC
>CAUYSK010009836.1:0-10007 GCA_963575035.1 Avahi laniger
GTACCATGGAGTACTATTCAGCTATAAGAAACAATGATGATATAGCATCCCTTGTATTATCCTGGATAGAGCTGGAACCCATGCTACTAAGTGAAGTATCCCAAGAATGGAAAAATAAGCACCACATGTACTCACCAGCAAATTGCTTTTAACTTATCAACACCTAAGTGCACATATAGGAATAACATTCATCAGGTGTCAGATGGGAGGGGGGCGGAGGGGATGGGTATATACATACATAATGAGTGCGATGAGCACCGTCTGGGGAATGGACACGCTTGAAGCTCTGACTGAAGTGGGGGGGGACGGGGAGGCAAGGGCAATATATGTAACCTCAACATTTGTACCCCCATAATATGCTGAAACAAAAATAAAAACACACATATAAAGAAGCACACAACTATTCTGGAACCAATTACTAATGTAATTCACACCTCACATCATCAGAATATAATGATCTTATAACAGTAAATTCTTGTTGATTCAACTCTACGATATATGAAAAACTCTATTACTGAGCCCTTGAGCTACACAAACTAATTCTATCTATTTAGTCACTAAAATTGTGTTTAAGATAATTATTGATGGTCTTGTTTGATTTCTTCAAGATTTACCTGACTTTGTGACATCATTGTTGTATCAAAAGTGAACGAGTTGCCACACTCACAGCATCTATCTTTCCTGGAATTATACAGGAGACTTGGAATTATACAGGACCTAAGGGAAGGGGAAAAGGATGAGGTAAATATCTAAATCAAGACACTATATCTAGAATCAGAGCATTCTAGAAAGACCATGAGAGCCATCAACTGGTTGCTGAGATGTTGACGCTCCTGAGTCAGGCCTACAGCCCTCTTCTAGGTATAGGTCCAGGCATTGGAATCTGCCCACTAAACTCTACAGTCTTTAAAAACAAGGACCACATTTGGTTTTGTTCACCATTTTAGTCCTAGCATTTAGCATAGTGCCTGATTCCCAGGCAGTACACAATAAGTCCATGTTAAATTAGTGAATGAGCAGATGAAGGAATAAATGAACAGTGACCATCTCCCCTGGATGACAACTGAACAACTCAATTGGTTTTTATCTCTTGAAGAATTTCAATCTGTGCTGTTAGGAAAGTTACAAAGACAGTAAATAGCAAAAAGTAATAAAGCACAAAATGATTTAAGGAGAAGGAATGAAGTTACGGTGAGTCAAGTTGGTCAGTAGCGTAGAATAAACAAAAACAGATGCCAAAAAGCATCCAGGAAAAAAGCAGCAACAAAAGTCATAAACAAGCAGCAAATAGCCAGCAGCATTGTAGAAAGTTGGAGCAGAGATGTCTAGCACAGCTATACATTTTTACCCAGAGCCACTGCCAAAGTATTAAACAATTGTCTTTGGCAGAAGAGGTGCTACCCTGCCCTATGCAAATCTGATTCCTAGGGGAATGGGGGAAGCCCAAGGCCAAAGAATAACATTAGGATATAAAAGACCATCTCCCTTATCTTAAGGTGGCACTAACTCTGTTGTGTAATGAGTGTGCCATGGGATCAGGCTGAAGCTCACCTCCTTCGCCTACTCCGCTTCTCTGGAGAGCATGCCCTCAAAACTCAGGTGCACTCAAATCCCCACCTCAGGCTCTGCTTCCGGGGGATCCAAGCTCAGACTCCTACTGGGTGCCAGGCCCAGCACTGGGACCCAGGGTGAACAACAGAGGCTCGGCTTTTGCACTTGGACCTTCCAAATCTGGCAGAGGACAGAAGATCAACATTAAACAAAAGCTTAACAACAAAAATTATTTAATTATAATTTCCACTATTTCAATCAAAGAAAATGACACCATCAGTGAGAGGTAGCATCTGGAAAACTACAAAATTCATAGTCAGCTACAAGACTCCAGATGGACAATTAAATATTAGATATTTACCATTAACATTTTGATTGCAACTGAGGAATAAAGATGAACACTTTGTTCTTCCTTTATGTACCATTTATTGACGATAACCCCAGGCTCCTACTGCAAATTCAAGGTGTCATTTCCTTTTCTTCACAATAGAGCATTTTCCTTTTCTGTTAATTCAAACAAATATGTCTTAAATGAGAGACTCAGAAAATTTCTGTTCATACTATCATATATATGTGGGAATACAGTAAATAAATACTTGGGAGGAGAGAGCTTGTACGTGCTCCCCAGGAAAATATGTGATGCTAAAAGCATATGTTTTCAGTACCTCCCACAACTTCAGTAACTCTCATACAACGTCTACACCGTAAAAGAGTTTAAGGAATTAGGAACACCCCCATAAAACCCAAATGCGAAGGATGCAAAGTTGCAGCAGTGTGCTGAGGAAGAAAGAGCTCCCTAGCTAACTGGATTAACAACCACGGCAATTGAGTAAATGCATTTCCCTATTACCTACAAATTCTTTTTAATTAGATGAGAGAAAGCAGCTTGACTGTCCTTCCAAAATCAGATCTTAGATATATGTGAGCTCGAAGAGTTTAATTTTAATGGAGAAAATTAAACACAGATGCATGTGAAGGGGCTGCAATGAAAGGACGGTGCCAGGATTTGTTCACAGTGTCCTCAAGCAGTGTGGCATCTTCTTTAATCTACAATTTTTGAGGAGACACAGCTTACCATCCACATCTTTGGGACTTCCTATTCTGAAAATGCTGTGCATGTAGAAATCTTCTCAGAGGAGTTTGCCATTACTGATTTCCTTTAGCAGGAATATTTCTAAGAAACAGCATTGGAATTAAGCCCAAGAGGAAGATTTTAAGCTACTGCTAGTATTTATCAAGGCAGATCACTCTCTGAGTAAAAATTTTAAAGGCTTTTAAAACACAAGGTAGCATCGATTTAATCTAATTCTTCAAACTAGTACTACTGGACCACCATTTTTTATCATGATGTCAAAATCAACTAAACATAAGCTTCTCTTTCCAGAAGAATTATAAGAGAAGGAAAAATGATCTATGTAGTGATAACATTGGGTCATACAGCATCATGGGCTCTGGATTCAGACAGGCCTGAGGCTAAGTGACAATTCTCCCTCTCACTAGCTGAGCAAACTTGAGTAAGTTGCTTAATTTCTCTGTACCTCAGTTCCCTCATTTGTAAAATGGAGCTGATAACAGGATGACTCATAGGGTGATAGGATGATTAAATGTGAGCTTCAATGCACACAACTTAGCACACTGCTCACCACATTAGAGGTGCTCACAATCTCTTTCATTTACTCCATATTTGTTCAATAAATATTTATCGAGCATCTATTCTGCCATGCATTATTTCATGCCTACGATTACACAGCCAACTGTCTAGTGGATCATTATGTAAAGATGATGGTGGTGATGATAAAGATGCTCATGATTACGATGGGTTGGTGATGGTGATGATGTCAATGAAGACAGAGCACAGGTAGGAAATTACTAGGTACCACTGAATAACCACAGTGATTTACTCTTCAAAGTTTCACCTCAAATACTCTTAAAAGTCAGGCAGTGTTATAACTAAGATTTAACTGACTCACTTTTTGGGATGAGAATGAGCTGAATTTGATTCCTATTCTATAGCCACAAAGGGCCTCCTAAGCTAATTAGTGCTATAAACAAGATGGGAGGGGAATTTTGCCTGCATCAGAGAACAGTTATTTCTAAGTGCTTTCGCCTGTAATTTTCAAATGAGCATTGTAATTACGAAGTAAGCAGAAGCCAGCATTGCTAAGCCTGGCTTTGTACTCATTACCAGTTGCCATTATCCACTCATTAATGCTGATCCTAGAGCTGGCAAAAGCCCACTTAGCCTCATCCTAGTTACTGTGCTCAAATGCAATGGAGCAAAATGCCATTAAAGATTATCTGCTGCACTTCGAAACTCTGAGATACTGCAGCAGTTGAGATCACTGCCTCTGGAGTCTACCTCCCTTGATCCCAGTTCAACTCAAGTCCATCTTGTCCTGTACAACCTTGGTCAACTTATTTAACTTCCCTGAACCTGGAATTCCTCCCCTGTAAAATGTGGATAATGATAACACCTATCCAGTAGTTATTATCAGGCTTAAAATGATAATCTATGTAAATCACTTAGCAGTGTTGGCCCATAGTAAGCACTTAACAAAATTTAGCTGGTACTATTTTAGATCATGATCATCATTATTCTACTCATCAAATAGAATCAGTGAGACCACAGTGAGTAAGGAAAGAGCCATAGTTTAACAGAGGGAGAAAAGGAGCCTCCAAATTTCCAGAAGGAGAGAAAATATGATGAAAGTTAGAAAGAAATATTCATGCTCAATTTCATTATTAAGTATTGTACTAAATACATACTCAAAAGAAAGTCACATATGTTCTTTACAAATAAGAAAAACAATCCCAGAAGTGAATTATACCATCACGTTATGTCAGCAACCTACCTTTTACAATAAATTAATGAAACACCAAAAGAATTATTTGCATCTAGGTTGCCAAAAGACCAATTTTTATTTTACTCATTTATTTGGCCAAGGGAGGCAGGGGGTGGAGGAAAAGTTGTGTTTCTCAAAGTCAGGTTTATTGATCTCTAAGTGCATTATCAAGCTAAGACATGTAGCCACCACTGCTTCGTACCAGCTGACTCTGCGAGCAAACCAAGCTTCAAGGGATTTCATTTTCACCTTAGAAAGTCTAGTGTCAAAGACAAGGTAATTCCGTTAGGCTTTCATATTGCATTTCTCCTTATATATACTAAATCCAAGGTATCACAGTATTCACTTACCAGTGGAAAAAAACTGGAGTAGAGTTTCTAAATTTTTAAATTTTATCTATTTGCTAAACCATGTTTCTTAGCTTCAAGGTTTTTCTTTTAACCAATTCAGATAAGGAAAACTTCCAAATTCATTTTGAGATGACAAAATTAGATGTAGATTATTTTAATGCAGTCATTTAACCTTTTTAAACAAAAACTATTTTGGCATTTCTGAACCAAATGTCAAAAGAGCTACAGCACAACTTTTTGTTTTGTTTCATCTTGCTTGAAGCTATGGCTTCATTTGGAGAGTTCCTCGGTTAAAAAGAGTTGGTTTTTTCCTCCAGAATATTCCATTTGCTTTTCTCCCACTATCTGCTTCTAAGTAAAATTGCCCTTCTCTTTTGAGTATACCCAACACTTGAAAAATGCCATTTCACGTTGTTCTTTCTAAAATGATTTGGGACCTGGGCAGCTTCACTCTTGTACTTGACAAATAATCATTCTTGACTGAGAAATTGAAGAAAGTCGAAAATGTTTCCAGTGAAACAGATATAAAATGTGAAGCTGATACACTGTGATATACAGTTGGAAACACAGCCATATCATGAAAAACACTTCAGAATAAATCTGTGTAAGTAAGCAATACTTATCCTTCCTTCATTTATCTCCCCTTCGCCAAATCAGGGGAGAAGAAATGCTTCCAAGAAGCAAGAAACTTGTCTCTGGATTTCATAGCAGGTAGAAAGGGATACCTAATTAACTGGTGACCTGTTTCTCTTGATGAAATATGCATATCACACAGTCATGACTGAATGAGACTCATATTAGCCCAAAGAAAAGTTCAGAAACTCCATGACCAGCTCAATAGTTAAGAGGGCAGGATCAAAGATGATTAGCACTAGGAATTTCACATAAACAGGAAGAAATCCTGAGAGGAAAAAGTCCTCTTCTACACCCATTTTAAAAAAAATGCAAAAGAAGAAAATTTAGTTCTCTGAGCCACAAGGATTCTACAAATAATCAAAAAAATAATGTGCTGTACATTCAAAAAAAGTAGAAAGGAAAGGCATTGCCCTAATGTCTATAAATGTAGTAAGAACACTTTATATATTTAATGACACTTGTCAATATTTTATGAAATGCCCTTAGTTTATCAGAATCACATGGCGTGTGTGTGTGTCTGTGTGTGTGCATGTGTGTGTGTGTGTGTGTGTGTGTGTTCCCAGACTCCATTAAATTCATTTCAGAATCTTCAGTTATGGAGACATTTGGTTTAAAGGATATAACTAAAATCCTGAATCTTTCACACTGTTATGTTCTGGCTCTATACTTTGTCATGTATTACAGATCTGGAAATACTGCCTCACTCCATTAGTGAGACCATCTAGTATACCACTCTGAATAGGTCTTGGCCAAAGGAGTCTCTTAGTCTATGTAATTATATTATATCACATTCATAGGTCAGAGTAACCCTGAATAGGTGTATTTCTCTGGCAAAAAAATATTTAAATTTTGCTATTTAACACTATCCTTGTTTCATTATAATTTACTGGCACTAAGCTACACTTTCATCCTCCCAACGGGGATTCTTGAAGCTTGCGTGAGCACAGTAATATATTATAGCAAAAATAGCTTAAAAATAGTAAGAACCACATTCTGTAGTAAAAGAGAAGACACAGATTTTGTGTCCCAAGAAGTGGGCTAAACACCCAACAAGTGGGGAGAGAAGGGGCGACTAAAACTAGCATTTATTACTGTTTACTATGTGCCAGACCCTAATTTTATGACATCATGTGCAGATACTTTAGCCTAGTACTGTTAACTCCACCATCTTTTTCCAACTGTGAAAAGAAAAACGTCCATGAAAGGTTTGGCTAAGATGCTTTACAAATATCAACTAATAGTATTACTATCATCAGCACTCAGTTCACTATCTGCACACAACTAGCTCTCAAGACTGCCTTGGTTCTGCTATTCCTCTCCAGGAATAATGAGTAAAACAGCCAACTGTGCTCTTCCCAGAAACACTTTCTATATCTGCAAAATGATGCAAAAATTTGGATTTTTACATGCAACATTCAGACAATCTCTTATAATCCTGGGAAACCTCTTCTGATGGGGAAGCCCCACCAGGCAGGGGAGGGGAACCTACGGCCTTCTGATTTGAAGATTGTTCTTTTTTAAGCACCAAAGGAGGTAAGAAAAGCTTCATCTTTCTCTGCTGCATCCCTTTTAATAAAAGGATTTGTTCTGTAAAATTTGGATTCCGTCAAAAGGCTGCACTTAAGCACCTAGAAGGCCACATGTGTCCTTAAGATTTCAGGTTCCCCACCCCTGCCTGAGTTTTGTGCTTTTTAAAATATAGACATTTACAGTGACTTCTTTTTGTGAATTTTATTAGTTTATATTTTTTTCACTTCAGAAAGCAAATATCTCAGGCTAAATACCTGAGATTTTTAAGGTACCAGAAAAGTCAATAGCCTCAAAAAATCCATACCTATGAAATACTCACATCACAAAAAAGCAATTATTAGATGTTTGTACTCACGACACCTGACAACACATCTAAGTGGTTCCCTAATACAATAAAACATGTACTTTAATAAAACTTAAAGAAAATACAGTTCCATTAATACTTTCTAAATTAAATGTAAGAACAAATGTCAGTTGGAGAGTTAACACATTCATCTCTCGGAAGCAGTAACAAAGATACAAGGTGAGAAATTAAAGAAACGCATGACCCAGCTGTGGACGAGGCATGTTGAATAGCCCGGGGACTGTCACTTCACCTCCTCATGAGTCAATCCTAAAGGACAGTGATGCAGTATCACATGTGTCAAATCACCTTGCATAAGGACATATATAAGCCCACATTTCCCAGAGTATTATTTCTATTTTGAGGTTCAAAAGTCTGGATTGTTCTACCATTGGTGTTGGATTCTGGAGGATTTAGAAGAGGAGAAGGGAAAGCATAAAAATTTCACTCTGGTACAGTCAATAGCAACATTGTCGAGAGCAGTGCTGTCCAACAGAGATAGAACACAAGCCACGTAGGCTGTGTTAATTTTCCAAGTAGCTACATTTAAACAAAAAAAGAAGAGACAAATTAAATTAATCCTAATATGCTATATTCAAAACATTATTTCAACATGTAGTCTTACAAAAATAATTACGTTTCATGTGGCTCCTGGCTATCACAATGAACAACACAGACGTAGAACATTTCCACCCTCTCAAAAAGTTCTATTGGACATGTGGCTCTTGGCTATTAGGAAGTCAAAATTGGGAAAATAATTGCACCTGGTTTGAAAAGCTTGGTCTGAGAACCAGCAGCCAGCAGCTCCTATGTACCGTTATCTCTTCCTAAATGCCAGTCTCTGGGCTAATGATTCTATCAATTTAGGGAAGCTCGAATTTTCCCATCTACAACATGCTCATCAAAGAAATAAAATGAGAGGCTTGAAACTGCTGATTCCCAAGGTAGCTCCCTTTCAGCTCTCACAGCATCCTAGTTAATTGCTGAAGAAATCTGCCCGAGCAATATTAACTGACCCTAAAAGAAAGGGGTCATTTCAGAAGGAACATGTGCATGGCATTTTGTGTTTCAGTGTTAGCTCCACTGTAACTTAAGAGGAACACAGAAACATTCAGCTTGAACCTGGCTTTTTCTTTTTCTCTCTGTTTATCAGTGTTTTCCCTAGCAGGTGCAGGCACAGAGCCCAGGAGAAGCTCTCCCCTGAAGTTCAGCCAGGAGTTTCCCAGTAGCACATTGCTCTTGCTCAGGAGTTCAAGGTCAAACCCAGCAGACTTTTTCCTCCTCTTCTTAAGTTGGTGAAAGAAATGACTCTTTCCCAAAATGCTTATTCCAAAAAAAATAAAGGTTAAACCATTTAATTAAGCCACAGATTTATTGAAGGCATACCACTGTGGATATCTACATTTGGCAAATTCAAATGTTCAGCAAGAAACAAAAATCCCTACATAAAGAATTCTAGCTACCCTACCTGCCATTCCACTCAGTGAGCATATGTGCCTTGAAGAGAGTAACTGGTCTCATTTTCCTCTATGTTTCAGCATCTCTTTGCCATGAATGTTATCTGGTCTTTTAAATAAAATATTTTTATGCATGTGGCTCCTAAACTCAGCTATTTACTTTATTGCCTAGTTACAGGATTATTAAAAGTATTTTGACTATATACAATTTATGCCTTAAGACTAGATTATACAGCCTACCACCAGAGCAAGATGCACATGTAAGTGCCAGATGTTATACCATGAGCTTATCCAAGATGATCCCTGGAAGCTGACACTGTGGTAGAAGAGATAAAGGTATGTAGACAAACAACTCTAAAATTAGGCAGAAAATCATAATACCTGTTAGACAGTTCAAAGGAAATATAAAAACTCAAAAAAGAAAGAAAGATTTCTTCCAGTTCAAGTGAAGAAATCATGAAAGACTTGTTAGACAGAGGTTACTATGAACAACTACATGCTCATAAACTAGAAACCTAGAGGAAAATGGCCAAATTCCTAGAAACACACAACCTCCCAAGATTGATCCAGGAAGAAGTAGAAATCCTGAACAAACCAATAATGAGTAGTGAGATTGAATTAGTGATAAAATATCTCCAAAGAAAGGAAGCATAGGAACAGATGGATTCACAGAGAAATTCTACCAAAAACACAAAGAAGCTGTTCCAAAAAAATCAAGGAGGTGGGAATCCTCCCTAACTGCTTCTTTGAAGCCAGTATCAACCTGTTACTAAAGCCAGACAAGAACACAACAATAACAACAACAACAAAAGAATACTACAGACAAATATCCCTGATGAACATAGATGCACAATCCTCAACAAAATAGTAGCAAATGGAATTCAATAGCACATCAAAAAGATAAAACACTATGGTCAATTGGGTTTTATTCCAGGGATACAAGGATGGTTCAACATATACAAATCAATGAATGTGATTGCTTACATAAACAGAATTAAGGACAAAAACTATGATCATCTCAATAGATGCAGACAGAGAATTTGATAAAATTCAGCATCCCAACATGATAAGAACCCCTAACAAACTAGTCATAAAAGGAAGACGTCTCAGAATAATAAAAGCTATATATATGACAAACTCACAGCCAGTATCTTACTGAACAGGGAAAAGTTGAAAACAATCTTCCTAAGAATTGGAACAAGAAAAGAATGTCTACTTTCACCACTTCTATTCAGCATAGTACTGGAAGTCCTAGCTAGAGCAATCAGTCAAGAGAAAGAAATAAAGGGCATTCAAA
>CAUYSK010009838.1:0-28294 GCA_963575035.1 Avahi laniger
AGTAGCTGGGACTACAGGCATGCGCCACCATGCCTGGCTAATTTTTTCTATATATTTTTAGTTGTCCAATTAATTTCTTTCTATTTTTAGTAGAGACGGGGTCTCGCTCTTGCTCCGGCTGGTCTTGAACTCCTGTGCTCAAACAATCCGCCCGCCTCGGCCTCCGGAGAGCTAGGATTACAGGCGTGAGCCACCACGCCCAGCCTTAAATGACTTTTTTTATTTCTAGAAGTTTTATTTTATTCTTTTTAGAATCTGCCTATTTTGATGTTTTATATGTTTATATTTTTAATCCTTTCTTTTTAATATCTTTCATCATTTAAAATATACTTATTTTATAATCTCTAAAAGATAGTTTTGTTTATGAATATCTTTGTGGCCTAATATTTCTATTTTGTTTTTTAAATATAACTCCTGCTTATGGTAGACTATTTCTCATTTGTAATTTTTCATTGCATGCTGATCTTCAGTAGGGATTATTATAGAAATCTTATATGGCCTAGATTGAGAACATATTCCTCCAAAGAAATATTTTACTCTCTGCCAGTCAATCTAGGTCTATCACCAGCCTAGGCCTGCTTTATGTTGATGTCTTAGTCTGAGTATCTCTGGGCCACACAGGTAGCAAAAGAAAAAAAAAAAAATTGAACTATAATTCTACATGAACAAAAGTATCTATTTTTTCAAAGGATACATCTTTGAATTTGTTGTTGCTGCATATTGTGTGTGTGTGTGTTCTCTCGTGGGTTTTAATACCCAGGCCCTCAGATTTTGAAACTCAATCGTCTCCCCGTGACCAAAGTGACCAACAGCTCACATGCTTACTCTCTCGTTGTTATTTTCTTCTTTTATCTATTTTTTTATTTTCCTAGAAAATTTCCTTTCCTTCTTGTAAATTTAAATATACACTTAATACAATTTTTGTTACATTTTAGTCTATACTTCTAGGTGTTTCTAAAAGAGGTTTATATACTGTAATCAAAAATATGGCCAGAAACTGAAGTTCTCCACCATTTTCTTGATATAATCAATCCAAAATGTCACCTAAGCAGCCTGACATATGTATGAATATGTAAAGTAATTGAAATCATGAATCAGTGAGTGACTTTCTTCTAATTAGAGACAGTGTCTGTGTCCTAGTTCAATTATGTACTGGACAGATGCTTAACAAATACTTACTGAATTAATTAATTAAAATATTTTCACTTATAAGCAGCTGGTCTATTATGGCCACCCTTTGTTTCTCTATGGAAAGAAGGTTTTTTATTATTTTTTTTATTTTTAAGTATGTGAGTGAGTGACACTAAAGTTATGGGGCTAATTCCACAAACCATGCATGAAAATTCATTTTAGTCACTCCTTCTGTGACAGAAACTTAATAACAAAGCACCAAGTCATACTCTTTTGCTTTGATAAGGAGATACAGAGATAAAGATTATATTTTCAGGTTTTTTTATTTTTAAAATAATCCCTAAATCTATTCTGAATATCAATTTGTTATCGAAGACCACCATAAAACTTAGATGTAGAAATAAAGATTACTCTCCTCTCTGGTAAACTGAAGATACTAAAATAAGTCTTCTATATTTGATTCCCTTTTGGCTGGGACCAAAATAAATCAATTGATAGTCAAACAAATAAAATAAATATTTTAAACTCCATGGTACCTTCACAGAACCTAGGCCTATAACTCAGTCACTAAGCAAGCTACTGTTTAATTATTTCCTTGCTATGCATGTGCTAAAAATAGGTCTCCATGTTTTAAGCTGTGTGGCAAGTGGAATGACCGATGTTTCTATTTCCCAGGGTTGTGGCAACGGCCCAGCATTTAGATTGCTGCTTCCTTGCCAACAGGATACAAGAGAGTATAAATTTACCACCAAGCATAGATGCCAGAGAAACAAGGAAGCCCTGAAGCCAATGTCCTAGTCCAAGTAGGAAATTTTATTCTCTGGGCAAGTACAAAAACGGTCCAATGAAAAAGGCCAGAGAGTAGGAAGGAGACATGCAACTATCAGTTTTTTGTTTAACAACTTTGAGATTCAATGTACCCATCTATTAAGGTAATTTAATAAAGCCCATTCATCTCAACTTCATTTCCAAGGCCAAAAAGCATGAGATTTTTGAGTCAAGCAAGCCTCGGCTGAGTTCTTACAATAAATTTACTATTTGCGTGAACCTTGAATCTTTAATATTGGTTTCCCCAGCCATGAAATAAGAATAATAAAAATACCAATCTCAAAAGGAATGTTATTGCAGAATTATCAAGATAATGTAAAACAACTAACACAATGCCCGACATCAGAAAGCGTTCAAGTATGAGCTATAACTATGATATGAACGAGTGTATGAATGCTCACTGTGAGCAAGACTTTGTACTAGACACTCGGGTGGACATAAAGATAAATTAGAGATGCACTCTGCCTGCCAGGACCTTCGGCTTTAACAGAAGCGATGAGGTAAGATGAAGTTATAAATTCTATGAAAGAAGGACTTTCTGTGTCTCGTCCACCCTTACATCCCTAGCACTCAGAATGGTTTCCAGTATAAAGTAGGTATCCAATACATATTTTATATATTTATATATATATGCAAATAAATAACTCTTTTACCTGGTAGAAAGTGCTAAAAGCGAAGAGAGAAAATATAGATTGGACCTAGAAAGCCAATCAAAGAAAGGATTTACACACAATTTCTCATCTGCAAAAGGATGATAATAATTACACTTGCCTTGCTTCCCTGTGAATGTTATTGCAAAACTCAAAACTCAAACCTGAAAGCAGCAGAGGGAGGACGTGGGTAAAAAAAGGACAATGAATCAGCCCACAGAAAATGAATGATATTTGCCCAGAGTCATGTAGTACTTACTATGTGCTAGAGATGGTTTTAAATATTCCACGTTAATAAATTTACTCCTTGCAACAGCTCTGTGAGACAGGTCTTATTATCATCCTCATTTTGCAGAAGAGGAAACTGAGGCACAGGAAGGTTAAATAACATACCCAAGGTCGCAAAGCTAGTAAGTCACAGAAGCAGGCTTAAGCAAAGGGATCCTCGTCTCCCAGCTTGTACAGCCAGGGGCTCAGACGCTGCTCTGTTATTTTGACTTCATGTAAAATGCTGGTCCTTTCCATTCAAGACCCTCTGAATTCCACGCTCAGCCTGTATCCCTGTCTTTCTAGTAACCTTTTCCAACACTTTCTACACAAGCTTAATTTCATTACAGTGACTGCTTCCTGGGAGGATGAGGAAGGGGAAGAGCAAGCTATAAATACCCCTTCTGAAGTGCCCCCAAAGTGGAACCACCTGTGGGTCTGCGTGAGGTGGAGGGAGAAGCAGAGCCGCCACTGTGGAGAGAGGTTTGCATCCCATCATTCAACCGAGGGTTTTGAAGACCTCCTGCGGGGCCGACTGCTGCAAAGAGGAGTAAAGTAAACAAGCCATAACGAATGGTGCCATAACACGGTTTATCATCTACCTGCTTAATTATGTCAGTAAGAACTCAAAAGCAAGCATTTGGCAGATAAAACGTCCTGGGAGAGCTGAGCTTTGGGTTTACTGGACCCCAAGCTATACAGCACCTTTCGAGGTTCTGGGGTGCTCAGGCACTTCTTAGAAATATCCTGTTTGCTCTCACTGTGTCCCTGGGTATGGAAACACTCGGCAGACCGGCAAAAGGAGAAATATTCCTGTGACGAGGAAAGGCAGGGATGGGGTTGGGCTCCCTCTTCACCTGGAAGAGCAAGTGCATCTCCACTCTGCAGGTGTCCGGGTGCGGCCGCTCCGCATCCTCAGCGAGATTCCCGAGAGCGAATCCGTGACTGACCTTCCTCTGCAGCCTCTGCCACCTGCAGCTCCGTGCGCCCGCAGGTGATGGGCCCTTTGGCTCTTCCGGGGATTCGCTCACTCAGGACAGACCGTTCTGGAGGTCAACTCCAGGGCAGAACTGAGTTAGCAAAAAGCTGTGCTTGCTTTTGCCAGAGAGCAAGGTTTCTCTTGAAACACCCACACACAGTCTTGGGTGCGCCACACACACACGCACAGACAACCACGAGGAATTTCTATCTTCTCCAATCCCAATCCAGAGTCAGAGACAGCTGCCAAATGAGTCCCTCTGACAGCGCCTCCCACGTAATGGGACTCCGGAGCTGCAAACGGTGCTCCGCAGGCGTTTTAATTGTGAATCCAGATGCTCTGCCCTTCGGTTCTCGCACTGACCTTTCACTTGAAAGTCGATTTGTCAGTCTGCTCCGCGTGTCTGAAGAAATCATCAAAGCCGCCCTGCCGAGGAGCTGCCCATGGGTTACTCACGTGCGGCTGCAACACAGCCTCACTGAACTAGGGGAAGAATGTGGGGCGGGGGACAGGGAGAGCCCGCAGATCCGTGGCCCCCAACAGGCTGCCTGGGTGCATCTGTCTCTCAGGAGGAGACTGCGTCACACCGTGGACACTGAGGGAGGAAAGGAGGGAGGAAAGGCAAGAAGCCACCTTGAACCATTGCTTCCAGCTCCCACCAACCTGCCCCGCAGGAGCCCCGTGGACAGGGAGGGTCAGAGGCTGTCCAGAGGCCCCATAAACCCTTGCATGTCTGATTTGGGGAGTTTCCTATTTCTGCCAGCACAGCCGAAGGCTCAAGTTTGGAAATAAATATTCTTCTGTGCAGAAGGCAAGGGAGATGGGTAGCGCGAGAGATACCGTAAATGTGAAAACAACTAGAGAGGCACAAGGAGATGACTGAAGGCAACTCCACCGCCTTAAGTTGGGGACTCTCATAGACCTACTCTCTGAAACAACCCCGACCAAGCCAGTTTCAACAGTAGCCCTCTGCCATCTGCAGGTACTCAGAGCTGCCTTTCTAGTTCATGTCCACCCAGAGCAGCAGCCTTAGTGTAGGACTTTCCTACACTACCCACAACTACACCCTGCCCACCACTACACATATACACCACGCACCCACACGCGCGTGCAGATCACCATCATCACCATAACCAAACTATTTAATAGAACGCCTAGCTCCTCTTCCCAATCCCATCGAACCCTGACAAGTGACTGGCCGGTCTGAGAGGCTGATTTCTGTAAAGTGCACGCACTGCAAAAGCACCCACTGAAAGCAAAACAACTGGGACCGTCGCTAGGCCCGCCCCGAGCTGCTGTGTGAACTGGGGGAGATCCCTTAACAGTTTTGAGCCACTGATTCTTTACCAAAATGTTGTGGAGTGAGATTTTTTGTTTTTTTTTTTTTTGGTTTGGTTTTGCTTTGCTTAATTTAGAGAATGGTCACCTGAGCGGCCTTTTTATACAGAGCAGTGAAGACAGGGGAGAGGGATAAGATGGGTCAATTTGCATTAGAAGCCTAGGGATTTCTGGGGCGAAAGAAATAAGAAACCTACAACTTGAACCAGTATTTTCAGCTTGGGAGCTGATTTGGGGCAGGTGAGGATAATCCCAATGAAGGTCTGGGAACAAAGAAGAGCTGTAAGGCCTGCAAAATAGAATTCCCTATAGGAAAAGAAGAGGCTAGTTGTCCAGTTTCAGAACAGTATCTAAGAGAGTGTAGCGTCCAGACCAACGGTATTAAAACCATGGAGGGGAAGTGGAGAAATATACAATAAAAGAAGATTCCTTTGTATAACCATTTATGGAAAATTGCATAGAGGTTCCTCAAACAATTAAAATTATAACTGTTACATGACCCAGCAATCATACTTCTGGGTATACACCTAAAGGAAACAAAATCGGTACGTTGCAGAGACATCTGCACCCCCATGTTCATTACAGCACTGTTCACAATAGCCAAGATAAGGAATCGACCTAAGTGTCGGTCAGTGGATGAATGGACAAAGAAATGTGTTACATACACAACGGAATAATATTAAGCCTTAAAAGGGGACTCCTGTCATTTGTGACAATGTGAATAAACATAGAGACATTATGTTAAGTAAAATAAGCCAACCACAGAAAGACAAATACCATAAGAGCTCACTCACATGTGGAATTTTTAAAAGTCAAACTTACAGAACAGAGAGCAGAATGGTGCTTACCAGAGACCAGGGATCGGAAAGATTGAAGACATGTTGGTCAAAGGAAATATAATTTCAGTTAGCTAGGAGGAATAGGTTCAAAATATCTATTATGCAACATGGTGACTAGAGTTAATAACAATATATTGTGCACTTAAAAATTGCTAAGAGTAGGCCAGGCGCGGAGGCTCATGCCTGTAATCCTAGCTCTCTGGGAGGCTGAGGCGGGCGGATTGTTTGAGCTCAGGAGTTTGAAACCAGCCTGAACAAGAGCGAGACCCCGTCTCTACTAAAAAAATAGAAAAGAAATTAATTGGACAACTAAAAATATATAGAAAAAAAAATTAGCCAGGCACGGTGGTGCATGCCTATAGTCCCAGGCTACTCGGGAGGCTGAGGCAGGAGGATCGCTTGAGCCCAGGAGTTTGAGGTTGCTGTGAGTAGGCTAATGCCCCGGCACACAATCTAGCCTGGTCAATAGAGTTAGACACTGTATAAAAAAAAAAAAAAAATTGCTAAGAGTAGGTTTTAAGTCTTCCTATCACAAAAAAAAAAAATGATAAGCGTGTAAGGTAATACATAGCTAAATTGCTTGATTAGCCATTTCACAAAATATACATATACCAAAATATCGTATTGTATACTGTAAACATATACCATTTTTATTTGTCAATTTAAAAAGAAAGGTTTTTTTTTTTTTTGCTTCTGGACGTTACAAAATAACTACTATCAAACTAGTCTTCATACTATAGTAAACCATAAAACTTGAAAAATGCATGGGACAATCGTATTCAGGCTCTGGACAACAAGCCAAGCAACTTCTTAGTGATTCCTAAGAAGAAAAGGAAATTCACATGGTAAGTTACACAACTGTGCTAGGAACAAGTTCACAATCACAGTACATTAGCTGGAATCCAAAGGGAGTCCAGAAGTCCTGCTGAGTTGATTGCGCAAATATCAGATTTCAGGATAATGAGGCAGCAGAATCTAAAGGGTAGGTGATCAGAACAAAGGGAACTGTTCAAAAGTCCAAGTGAAGGAAACTGTGAGTCCTTGGTTAAAGGCTGGGCTAAGCATGCACAGGAAAAGATTAGTTGAAGCTGTCAAGAGAGTGGCTGCTATGGGTTTGAGAGTGAAACAGAGATAGAGGAATGAGCAGTAGTTAGGAATATTGGAGTTCTGCTACAGCCAGAGTGAAGAAACTCTATTAATAACTCATTAACATTCCAGGAAACTATTTGATATGACAGAAGGGCCAAGCCTTAAGAGTTAGAACCACACTCTTGAGTAATTTTTACTCTATACTTGCCCTAAAGATGGTTAAAATTAAGTTCCAACTAGGCCTCGAAGGAGATAGAGTTTGGAGATTTCTTCCCCTCACTGCAAAGTTAGAGGGGATTGGGAAACACTTTGGGCTCTCTATAGATTTGCCATAACAAAACACAAAATCAAGCCCATACAAGTTTAGTGCAAACAGCTAGTCATGGAACTTCCAAGCAAAACTCAGCATACTTCAGATTATCTACAGTTTACTAACTTGAGTACACGATCAGAAATATTGAAATATGCAAAGAAAAAAAAATGTGACTCACAATCAAGGAAAAAGCAATAGACACCCACCGCAAGATGGGCTAGATGTTGGATATATTAGACTAAGACTTTAAAATGGTTATTATAAATATTGCCAAGGAAATAAAGGAAACATGTTCAAAGTATTAAAGGAAAATATGGTTCTAATGAGGGAATATCAACAAAGAAATCTCACAAAAAATAATCAAGTGAAAATGATTAAGCTGGAGTACTAATTCAAATTAAAATTCAATGGATGATGGAGATGGCAGAAAAATAGACTAGAAATGGCAGAAGAACAGAGAAATAATTGAAGAAAAATAAATAGTCTCAAGTATTCATGGAACAAGTAAAACTATCTAATATACATATATTTGGAGTCCCAGAAGAAGAATTTAAAAGTTTACTGATCAAGAAGCCCAGCAAACCCCACACAGACTAAATACAAAGTAAACTACACTGAGGCACATCACAGTCAAGCTGCTGAAAACTAAAGAGAAAGAGAAAAATATTGACAGCAACCAAAGGAAAAAAGCACTTTCTATACAGAGGAACAGCGAGACAAATGACAGCTGACTTCTCATCAGAAACAATGTCAGCTGGAAGATAATGGAAGATTATCTTTAAAATAACAAAAGTGAAAAGCCCACTATCAACATAGAATTCTATAACCTATTAAAATAAAGGAAAGTGAAATAATGGCATCTTCATATAAGTAAACATTGGAGTATTTATTACAAGAAATACCAAAAGATTTTCTTCAGCCTGAAGGTAAATGATACCAGAGAGAAACTAGAATCCACAGGAAGAAATAAAGAAAAACAGAAATAATAAATAAGGGGCTTACTATAAAATATCATGTTTCTTAACTTCCTTAAAAGAAACTGACAGTTTAAAGCCAGACTAATAGCATTGTAAAGTGAGGTTTAAAATATTTATGGAAGTAAAATTTATGTGGATAAAATTCAAAAGGCTGAAAATATCAAATTTTCTGGAGCACATGGAACAACCAGGACTCTCCTACATTTATGATGAGAGTGTAAACTGTACAACTTCTTTGAAAATCAATTTGGCAGTTTCTTGTAAGGTTAAAGATACATTTAGCCTATAACTCAGAAATTATAGATCTAGGCATTCACTAAAGAGAAATAAGAACATATTTCCAAAAAAAGTCATGGCAAGAATGTTCATAGTAACTTTATTAACAATAGCAAAAATAAAAAGCAAAAACAGAATAATCTAAATATCAGTAAATAATAGATGAATAACTTGTGGCGTAGTCATACAATGGGACATTATTCAGCAATAAAAAGAATGAACTACTGATTTGTACAACAACATAAACAGCTCCCAGAAATATTTTTCTGAGTAGAAGAAGCCAGTGATATGACAGTAGGTACCATATGATTCTATTCAAATAAAATTCTAGAACAAATATAACATTTATTGTGATAAAAATCAGAATTGCAATTGAGTGGGAGCAGGAATTGACTGTGAGGGAAAATTTTTTAAATTTCGGGGGTGATGAAAATGTGTTTTATCTTAGCATAGATGTTGATTAAGTGGGATGTGTGCATTTGACAGAATCACCTGAGAGTACACGTAAGAATCTGTGATGCTGCTATATGTAAATTTTACCTAAATTTTTAAAAATTATACTTGTCCTTGTGAAAAAATTCAAGTCAAACAATGCCATTCATTGACTCCGAAACCTTCCAGTGTCTTTTCATCTCAAAGCCAAAGCCTGAATCCTTATAATGATCTCAAGGCATGACACATTCTGATTCCCTGCTGTGTCTGATATTCTCCCTGTTCCTCACTCTGCAGTTACAACAGCCTTTGCTTAGTTGCCTGGATATCCAGCCAGACTCTTGGTGCTTCGCCAAAGACTTTGCCTTAGTGTGTTTCTCTTGATGGTGCTTGCCACCATTTGATGTAGATTCTTTCTCCGTTTGTTTATGACCCATATTCCCCAAAGTAAGTGTAATGTATTTTATTTTGTTCATATATAAATTTCCAGTGACTAGGGTAATGCCTGGTGCAGAATAGCTGCTCAACAAATATTTCCTGAATGAAAAATTTAAATGAATGAATTATAGGTTTTTTTCCATTAAAAAGATTTTGTTTCCTTTATTCTCAATGGGCCCTTTCAGTTCAAGAGGTCTAAGGTAAATTATATTGCTGAGTATATTTCTGTCTATCTAAAACTATATATTTATGGTGAAGACTCTCAAATTCTCTGTTTTTATTAAGGAGAGTTTAAACATGTGAGAGTAAGGAACACCAAGGAGATAAAATGTTTAATGTTCAAGGGGTTGTGTGGGAGGAAAAGGGTCAGAACACATTGCAGTTAATTGCTAGCTCCAGGAGGTGACTTCACGTTATAAAAATGGAAGGTAAAGTAGCATACTTTCAACAGATGGGAAAGAAACTCACCTTGAATCAAGGCACTCAGAGTTCATCCAGTCAATCCCCACACAGCAGCTGGGATTAACTTCATCGACAATTTTGCTGCTTCATAGTGATCATTGCTTCATATTGTCTCCTTAAAGTGTTCTAAGAAAAAAACATGCCATGTTCTTGCAGAGAAAGGCCCTTTTATGCTGAAAGAGGGAGGGAGGGCAGACAGCACTGCATGGAAAGCCACAGGAGTAACCAGCCTTTGGTGAAAAGAGGAGTGTTGTACCAAGGCAGTAATAAGCCCCCAGTCTCTGCCAATTTCATGAGAAAAAGCTGAACTGAGGTTATCCGAGCGGGATGAATGACACCTTGAGCCATCATACCACTGCACAAATAATGGGAATTGATCCGGCCATCGTAAGCAGGAAAGGTATTTACTGGAAGGGTATTGGAGAGCTCCCAAATCAATGTGAGCCTGAAGAGCCTGATTCAGAAAACAGATGAGAATCGAGGAAGGCTGGGCCACTGCAGCGTAGCCGAGGTCACAGCGCTGACCACTCTGGTTAACATGTCAGCAGCTCTGGACTTGTGCTTGATTTCGTCGTCACCATACCCACCCTGGACACTCGCCGACCCCACTTCAGGACTCACCGCGCTGCTGGGTCCTGCTATCTCAACTACTTTGGGATTCTTCCCAAATAAGAAGAATGTTCACCTTCTAGATAGTTGAATCCATTGTAATCTATCCCTTTGACTGCTTTGTATCCTCATAAACACCTCCTCCCAAATTTTACTTCCAAAAGTATTTCGACACAATATAGGTGGCCCGTCTCACGCAACCAAAAACACACTCACCCTTTCCCCAAACAGAGAAAATACAAAGTTTTACATTTTACTTGGTTGAGTTTCAGTCCAAGTTCTTTGGCCATTGCCCATTCTTCCTGTTACAAACTCATTTTTAATTTCTAAAACGGAAGACTAAATAGAAAGTAGAGCCACCACCAACACATTCCACATATGATATGCATTTCTACAGATAGACATAAGGCCACGGCTAGTACTTCCAGCTTTTTTCCCATGGCCACTTTGTGTTCCCTCTGTCTCAGCTAGCACACAGTAGGGCAGCCTAAACCTAAATATTCTCCCTTTGGAAATATGAACCTTTGTTGCTCCTTTTTATATAAGCTTTTATTCACCTTTACCACTTGAAATAATAGTACTATACAGTGTATATATAATGTAAATATATAATGTATGTATATTTACTGTATATATTACTATACATATATTTCTTATATATATAAAAAATACTATGGTCCTTTCTTTTTCTCTTTTTAGTAGTCAGGATCCATCAACCCAGCAAAAATTCAGCTTCCTCTTTCCATGATTTTCCAGTGGCATAAGAATCTCTGAATGTCCAAGTGGCTGTTTCAGCTTCCAATTTTGTAGAATTATTGTAATATCTCTTGATGGAAGCAATTCTCCATTTGGTACTAAAATCACTAAACCGACAGAGCCCAGGAGCAGAACAAAACTTTTGACAGTCAATCATTGGGTATAATTGTGAAGTGGTACCCTGATATTTCTTCCATAAGGCTTCTGAATCTGTGTGTTTAAGAACAGTGAGAAAGAGTGCCATGCATCCACCATTAATTCAAAATAAATGCTTCATCCTAAAGAAGAGCACCCCAGTTTTGCAAGATGTTGTCCACCAGCTGGCAGCCAGCTGGTACCACCTCTGTGTCTTCAATAGACCATTTGTCTGTCTGTAAGGCCAGTTGCTTCTGGATAGCAGGACACACGGTTAGACCAGTGACTTCTACGGTCGTCAGCCCATTGTTTTACTTCTTTCTCTGTAAAGTGAGTTCCTTAGTCAGAAGCAATCTATTTATAATTTTAACTTCTATTATAAATCAGTTTGTTTAAATCATTTCAAAGGTTTATTTGAATGGCATTACTCTTAGGTTAAAAGCCATCTTAAATTTCATTTCAAGAAATTTGGAAAATAAATCTCAAAGAAATCACAGTGGCTATAAAACAAAAGAATGTAGAGCCAGGATTCAGTTATGAGGTTTAAGGATTGAAGTTCTCCTGATGAAAGCGTCAGCAGAAGCACAGTGGGGCAGAGAAAGCAAACTTACATATAGAGCAGGTGTCTATTTCAGCAAGGTGATTTATGCCCCTTCTGTGATGGAGGAGTCCAGCATAATCGAGTTTCTACCAGGGAGTAGCCTGATCCTCCTAGATGCAGTGCCATCCTTGTGACTGCTCTTGGCCAGTGGGTGATTCAGCTGTGGCACTAGCCAGGTTGCCCTGACGGGAGGAAGCCCTTGTCACTAGGCTCGTGCAAAGTCTTCAGCCTTGCCACCATGGCTGCTCTGAGTCCGTCAATCAAGCACCAGGGAAAGACACTGATGGACATCTTTAGGACAAAAAGAAAAGTCATTTTGTCCTCTTAATTATTTAAAGTTCTTTCCACGGTAAGGGTGGGGTTGGGGGAGCATGCAGATGTTCTCATACTCTGGGCTCATTGTAATGAATTTTTCCAGCTTCTTCCCTAAATTTCTTTATCACCAGTTCTCCAGTATTATTCCTTCCAAGCCTCTGACTGTCTGGCCAAACCATTAGCCACTGTCCAGGAATTGGATCTAGATCATTGCCTTAGGCAATCTCTCCTGGATAATTAGATGTACCACTAAACATCTGCTCCCAGGAGCACTTATATTTTCTATTGTGCTTTGGGACCACCCTTGAGTTTAACTCACTACAGCCATTTACTGTCAAGAAAATTGGCTGGTACTTTGCTGTATGCTAGAGAGGAGAATTTAACTAGCCACAGGAAGAACACTGGATCTCCCCAGGACCCTGCAAGGAGTGGGGCCTGGTTGGGACATGGGCCTGAGATTCCTACAATTGCATTGGAAGGAGCCCGGGGCTGAGGCTACCAGTGATGTGGTTCACATTCCCGTTGGTTCTTCCCTGCATTCCAGAGTCACTGGAAAACTCCATCTAGCTCCCAATATACTTGGGAGGTGTACCCACCACTCCTCATCCCAGGTCTACACTCCAATACAAACAGAGGTTGTCAAAATACATCCTGCCTCTGTGGTGGGCAGAAATCTGGAGAAATTTAAGAGAAAAAAATGCTTTGGAAATGGTTTTATTTCTGAGAACTTTAATTTCCAAAACTTCCCCCAATAACCACATTTTCTTAGAGTTTGAGATCAGAGATAGACTATCCTGGTGGCCTTTTAACCCTAATTGACCCACTAGTCCATTTGGGGCCTCCACCCCATTAAACTATGTCACACGGCTTATAAAAAGATGTGGGCTCTAGTCTGCCAGATACTGCGTGTTCCGCAGTCCTTGGCAGGCCACTTCCTCCCCATGGAGCCGCTGCCTGGCTTTTCCAAAGCTGATGTTAATGTCACAGACCGTTATAATATAGCTATTTCCATGGAAGGCAGGGAGGAAGTCACGTGGCATTAATTGGTCCCATGGGGTCCTGAAAGTCTCCATTTAGCATGTTGTTTTTACTCACATAAGCAGCAATGAAGTGGAAACAGTGAGGAAGTCACTGTGATTGTATTAAATGAGTATTTTTTTTTCTAGAACTTGTATGGTTAATGAGTCATTATTCCTTTTTTAATTGTATGAACACAGGTAGTTGCTGGGTCAAAGGTACACGTGCATTTTCTTAAATGCACACGTACAGACATACACAGACACACGTAGCTAGGCCACTGTCTCTTTGCCTTACTTTAACCTCTGCTGTGATGTCAGCTTATTGAAGGACACAGAAAAGCTAACCAAGGTCTATGAGTTTTTACAGTTTGGGGGAAATGAATTCAAAAGCTACTGAGAATAAAATGATACATATTTCATCCTCTTTAAATTACTGGACCAGGAGGGTTTGGTGTCAAAATGTCGATATCATCATAATCCCCTATTTTTTGTTTGTATCATAAATTTTACCTTTCAAAAGTCCGTCATAGATGTCATCCTTTTTGACCTTTATAATGGACATGTGAGGTGAGGTAGGTATTCTGAATAATAACAGAATTATTATTCCATTCCTTAAACTAAGAACTGGTCTCATAAAGGTGCAGTGACTTTCAAACAATCATGTAGCTAATAAGTGATGGTCCAAAAAACCGAAGGGGACCCAGGAAATAAGTTGGGCCTCTAAAGAAACTTTGCCATGGTGTAGAGGCCCTCATGGGTTGGATGGGCGGACATGGTGGCAAATTTGAGGTAGTGAGCCTGAGCTTTTGCAAGTTCTGCAAGCCCTCTTCTCCTCCCCAGGTAGCTGGACACACTAACTCTATGTTGTTAAGAATGTCTCTGTTAATTGTAGTGATGAAATTCTATTTTTTAATCAATAATTCACAAGAAAACTAACATGAAAGCAAGAACAAGGTGAAAAGTCCCTTGAATCATTTTCTCTTTGAAGATGCTGATATTAGAATGACTCTTAGGTTCCTTCAGCATGGAAAATAATTCTTTTGACAAAAATGTGCTATAAAAGCATCTATTAAATATTCTCCAATATGGTAGTGGTCATGGTGTGTGACATCTCCCTCTCTTTAAGATTCTGAAACAAGAAAAATAATATTTCGATAAGAAAAAATGTATGATTTTTCTCAGTAAGAAAAAGCTTTAGTGTGGGTTCACTATGAAGGCTGAATGTTAGTATGGATAACCTTTCATAATTCTTTATACACTGCTAGGAAAATGTCATTCTCATGGTCAACAGGTCAATCAGCAAGTAACCAAGTGCATATTGACTTAATGTGGTTAGACCAAGGTACTAAAAAGCCATTCAGTTCACACAAGACCCCGTTACTTCAAAACCACAACAAATAAATGAAAACATTATGACCATGACCACAGATGTGACAACTCCTCCTGGGACACTGTCACGCAGTCGTCACACAAAAATGTGCACGTGCGTTTCCACCAGGATACAGGGCAAGGGAAGCATGGCTCCATCCAAGTCACTGCCATCACCAGAAACATGTCTGAGTGCAGGTTGATTTTAACTGCCCTCGTCTTTACCGAGAGAGCATGTCACCTCGCTGAGCCTCAGAGCTCACAGAGGTTAAGAACCAGTCCACAGAGGAAATCCACAATGCCCAGCGGTATTGATGAGACAAAGCTGTGCACAGGCTACCGGGGAATGGAGGGCAGCTTGCTGAAGATTCTCTGACTCTCCTCCTGCGTCCCCTCCCTCCTTGGTCATCGAATTGCTCATAACAGCTCTATGAAGCCAGTTGGTACAAGATGCAAAGAATGAGTTCAGATAGTCTGTTAGGTTTATTTTGAGTCACTCCAGTTAAAGTGCCCTAAGAGAAGATTGAATCTATTGGCTAGCTAGAGGTTTGGGATCATTTGTGGATTTTGGTTGCTTACACCGTCCGTGTCCAAATCAGAATGAGAGTCTCAGACGCAGAGAATGAGGAACTATTAGAGATTGAACAGAATTATTTTTCAGTTCTTCACATTTTACAGATGTAAAAGCTGATGCCCAGAGGGCATAAGGGACCTGGCCAATGTCACAGAACTCATTTTAAGTAGAATAAAGAAGCACAAAAGTCATTTAATATTTGATAACTAGGATCAAGTGTCTTATATTGCAATATATTTAATACATACATTCAATAAAAGTTTCATCTTTGGCTCAGTTTTTTAATAACAGTTGTTTTCCATCACAGAACTGCAAGGACAATTTTATAAGTCATCTGTTAATAATATTTCGTCTCAGAGCACACTCTGCATCAGGCGACCGTGCGCGTGCGGGAGGCGGCGCGCCCCGCGTTGCACAGGAGGCAGCGGAGTGGGAGGTGCCCGGCGGCTGGAGCACGGAGATGCCTTTGAGCCCTGAGCCAACCCGCCACTGCCCCGCAGAGGGATCTCCAGGGGCTGCGGAAGGGAAGGCAACTGTTCCCCTCGGGAGGTAGGAGGGCAGAGGGAAGGGCAGAGGACTAAACATAATGAATCTGCCTGTCCACTCACTGTCTTGTCGCTGTGCAAACTCTCCCCTGTTAGGTCTGAGAGGTGTGATTTTTAAATTTTACAAAACCCGGAAGAAGGAAAGTTTCTGTGTTGATACTGGAGAGGTAACAGGGCTTAACGTGAGGAGAGATGAAATTCTAGTTTCACCTGGGACAGCTTTAATTTCAATTTATAACACAACAGTATTACAAGGCTGTGCTGCAGACAGTCAGCAGAAGACCCGACTTGAGCAGCAAGGCCTCTGCAGGAACGTGGCAGACATAGAAAATGCCTTTTGCGTGGGAGAAGGCAGGAAGAATATGGAGAAGAAGAAAAATTAAAGCCTCCGGCAAGCAAACCGGGTTCTCCTTAACCCTCAGAAAACTCAAGAAAGGAATACTAACAGTACTGTGGATTGAAGAAAAGCCAAATAAACCCTCCATAATGATAGCTTGCCCCATAAATTTGCAGCAAGTAACCACCGGAGAAAATGGCAGGACCGGCGTAATCCCAGAGGAAGCTGAAGTAACAAAGACACCTTTCGTCTTCTCTCAGGGGCACAGAAAGTGGGCCGGGCGGTGCGGGGCTGTCTCACAGATCTCACTGGCGCACTCACTCGTCTCATCTAAATTTCCATATGTGACCTAGACGATATTTTCTGTTAATTAAACTCTTTAACATAACTTTGTGGGCCAGAGGCTTTGGTATTTCAGAAATTCCCAGGATTCAAGGGAAGAAGACTCTACAACCCAGAAAACTTCCAAGAAAGTAATTACCCGAAGGAATTCATCAAAATGTGCTTGTCTGACTAAGCTGCCTCACTATTTCAGAGCAGGTGGGAAACTTCTGAATGATGTCCTGTTGGTTTTGTTTCCCCTTCTTCTCCTTGCCCCAGTTTGCTTTTTTGGCAAACTGTGGAAGGTGGTGGGAAAGTCCCCAAGTGTTGTGAGACACTGGAGAGTGCGAAGACACGGGGGAGAGGACGCAGGAGAGAAGGCGGCTTGCTCAGTGCGCAACAAGGGGCTGGGAGAGGCGAGCTCAGAGCCTCACGGGAAGCTGCTGCTCTTAGTTTATCTCATCCAGGAAAAGTGCTCAGAAGAAAGAAAAATAACGCTTCCAGTCTCCTCCATTCTTAATATAGAAAGACCCTAACGGTCCAAAATAATTTTAGAAAGAGAGCCACAGGGCGGGGAGGGAAAAGCATTGTGCACCTCTGAGGAAATGAAGGGGAGGACAGACGATATTGTTTTAATGTGGCCGCTGCAATCTTTGTGGGCTCTCAGCTCTGATCAACTGCATCCTTCTGACCCTGAGACATTTATTGTTAAATTTTCTAAAGAAAAAAAAATCTGCTTTGGAAAGAACTCCCTGGGTTATCCTACGCCACAACAAACTATTTAAGGCCATGCCGTTAGTACTTTTCATGCCTCTGTGTCATGTAGACTAATGAACAGGCAAAATCACAAGTCACATTTCCCTTCTCACTGAGTCCTTGTGTAATTAAAATGATCAAAGAGAATCTGACTTGACTTTATAGAAATGGAATTTTGTAAGTGCTCTGAAAAATGTAACTTTGGAAAAGTCATCAGAAATCAATTTTAAAAATACTCCAAATACAATTGTCCATTTGTTCATTCATTCTTCCTTTTTATTATATGATTTTGATGATGGCCCAAATCTCATGTAAAGTGAGGCATTGTCATTACATATGCACAATATGTTTATTAACTCTAGAGCCAAATAGCCTCCAGCATTTCTTTTTTTGGACTAAGTCCTGGTTTATGATGTGGATCTGTGTATTTGATCACTGACTATGCTCAGGAATAAATCACTCTGTGATATTTAACCATCAATAGAAGCAGAAATTTGTATTAGTTACCAATTGCTGTGTAACAAATGACCCCAAAACTTAGCTGTTTAGAACCACTAGCTCACAATTTCTGTAAGTTAGGAATCTGGGCATGGCTCAGCTGGGTGCATTCTGGCTCCGAGTCTCTCACAAAGCTGCAGTGAAGGTGTCAGCTGGGACTGCGGTCACCTCAAAGCTTTCCTGGGGGAGGAACTGCTTCCAAACTCGCTCGTGCTGCTGTTGGCAAGCTTTGTTTTGCCACGTGGGCCTCTCAATAGGGCTGTACTTAATGTGGCGGCATATTGCCCCTAGCACAAGGGCTCCAGGAAAAACAGAGCTTGAGAGAGGGCACCTACGACAGAAGACAGGGTCATTTTCTAACCTAACCTTGATAAGACAGCCCATCGTGTTCTGCCATATTCTATTCATTAGAAGTGAGTCAGTAAATTCAGCTACACTAAAGAGGAGAGAATTACACAAAAGACATTAATACCAGGAGTCAAGGATCATTGGGGGACATCTCAGCAGCTGCCTACCACACAGCACACAATCCAGAACAGCAACCCGCAATAGCAAAAATTCATGGAATTAATACATAAAATCAGGCAACTTCTACTAACACTGAAAAATACCAGCTGAACTGAATTTGGAGTGATTTATATACAGGTAATTTATAAAAGCCACAATCTGAACGATCTGCCAAATATTGGAAACAAAATATAACAAATACCCTGTTATCATCACTATCAAATTAAGAGACTAAAGAGAAACAGTGTATTCATTCTAATGCATAGGTCATGCTCCCTTGGCTATGCTTACACTTCGGTCATTGGTGAATGTAGCAACTCGACATCTGAACCACCTTTGAGGGAAATTTGGTTTAGAGGCTTCAAGACTTCATCTCAGAACAATTTATCACCGAAAGTACACACTACAAAGGTAACTAATTTTACCTCAAGTAGTGCATGTACATGCGTGCGTGCGTGCGTGCGTGCATGCGTGCGTGTATGGGTAAGAGAAAGACAAAAAGGTTAGCCATAGTCTACATATGAGGCTGAAGATCTTTTCAACATACTGCAGCCGTCAGCTCCACGTTAAGGTAAAGGCTTATCAACCACAATTCGGAAGTGGTGAACCTTGGCCCTGTCCTCCTGCATTAATGGGAACTAATTAAATTAATTTAATTAATTAAAAAAACCAAATGGAATTTAGAAGTAGTTAAAGTATTATTCTAAAAAAGAAAGAAAACAACTACAAAAGTTTACTAATCTATCAGATTTTAATTTCCTAATCTGTTAAGGAAACTTGCGCTCTCTAATTAGATTTTCTCAGGATTTATGACCTAGAATTTATTTCCTTATACTCTAGAACATTTTAGGACAAGGCTTATACAAGCACAGTGTGCTGTCCTACAGCTACAATGACACCACCCATTTTACAAAGGGAGGTGCGACATGCGTAGGGCTCATTGTGTTGTCTTTGAGAAACCCAAATACACAATAGCATCCAGCCAGTGAGCAAGTAGCCTGACCGCCTGTCCTGCCTACTTTGTCTAGCCCATAGTCCACCTTTTCCTTAACCAGGACACTTGCTGCCAATCCTTCTGCAGGCATGACATGATGATAACTCTGAGGTGGCTTTTGTTCTCTAATGTCTGGAATCCTTCAAACTATTTCATTTGGTTGTTAGAAATGAAGCAGAATTTCAGAGTTAAGAAAATCGTTGGGACTGTAAGAGCTTTTGGCTCTTTTCCCCTGATCCAGAAGGTACTGTGTGTTCTTTGGATCCCACACAACATTTTGTGCAGTTCCAGATAAGGTATCCAATAACTTCATTGTGTGTCCCCATTTTTCTTGCCCTCATTCCAGAAAAAGTTGGATTGCTGCTTCCCTAATAATTTTATTGTGAGGAAAGTTATTATGAAAACATACTCCACTGGTTTTCACTGACCTCCAAAACACACTCCCTAATTAAGTGCAAATGGGAAACTGACTTGGAGCAGGTTGTCTCTGATTTGGGGCTTGGGAGAAGTATCAAAGTTTATGAACTCGATACGCAAGCTCCGTCTGCCAAATGAGGAATTTCTCATTTCATTTGGTGACCACGCTGAGATTATATAATGTTCCTCGGAAAGCTCTTAACGCTGAAGATGCGTAAACCATCTGTCCACGTAGAAAAGTCAAAAAATGCACTGCCCCCACAATGTGTCTCTGGGCATAACTAATTATTTATCCAGAGAAACTTTATCATAGAGTTCTTTTTTTAAAAAAAACACTCAGTTTCTACATAACCATAAAATTTTACAGTACTAAAGAGGCAGTGATCATATTCATGCTCTCACGTCCTTTATAGGAGACTAGGGCTATTCAGCTGTAATATTTAAAGAAACCCGAAGACCTGGCAGAGGGAAATGTGGGAAGCCGAGGAAAAAAGAAGGCAAATTGAATTCCACCTCCACCATCTCGTCTTTCCCTCCCCAACCGGCAGGGGGCAGTAGTAACAGAGGAAGTGAAGCGTGCCATCTCCGAATGCGAACAAGAAAGAGCGAAGCTGCCTGGGGTTTCTCTGCTCTCCCGCCGCGCCTGAGTAAGCCTCGGTGTAGCTCTCGGTTCCAGTTCTTCCATGGTACCACCTTAAGTTACGACAATTATTTGTGATAATAATAGTTACCAATATGTTTTGAAACCATACTCTAGCCAGCCACTGTGTTAAGCACTTTATGTATATTATTTTATTCCATCCTTCGGCAAACTAGGATGAAGTAGGTTTTGTTATTATTTATGTTTTAAAGATGAGGAAACTGAGGTTAAGAGATTAGGCAGCTTGCTCAAGGTAACCTAGTTAAAATTAGAACCACTAACCAGTAATGAGAACTAGAATATTCATTTTTGACCTAAGCATCAAGTTGAATCCTTATTCAATTTGATTTTGTGTATTTTTTTAAATTTTTTAAATTCTTTAACTTGACACAGCAGTTAAAAGTATTTTTAGATGTTTTCATACCCAAAGTGTAGTGTAATGGGTAGAATACACAATTACTAGGTGAATTTGAATGCATCCATGTTACCAGTCATTCAAGAAGACAATTTTGGGCCTAAGTTACCAAATTGGCAAACTATAGTGATATCACTGAAAAATGTTAATAAGTTAGATATTGTACGGTTTCCCTTTTTAAAAAGAATAATGTAGCTACAAGTGAAATGCAGTTAACAGCCCAGGGTTCATAATCAGACAAACAGGGTTCTCTCCCAGCTCTGAGCCTCAGGACCCTCATCTTGAATCATTAGTATTTCAGGACTCATTTGATTGTTGTGATGGTTAAACAAGCTAATGCAGGTAAAATATGCAGCCTAGCTCTGGCACATAGGAAGGACTTCATAACTATTATTATTCTGACACAATGTCAAACTTGGAAAACAAGCAGAGAATTCAAACAAACGTCCAGATGTTTTGGTTCTGGGTGCCAAAAGTCCAGATGTTTGAGAAACCTCAGATAATGAATTGTATTTGTTGGTGATCACTAGTATAGTTGGCTCAATGTGATCATAGGTTATTTTTGAGGGCAAATGGGGGTTAATGTTCTCCCCATTCACGCACAGTCGTCCTTTGTTAGGAACTAAAAATACAAAGGCATAAAGGCTTCCCCTTTCCATGTCTGCTGAAAAGATTATCGACAGTCAAAAAGCAACTATATTTTTTGCAGGCACTTAATCTCCTTTTAAAATCTTAAATGAAAAAAAAATGTATTTCTTTATTTCCTATACTTTCCTTTCAGCTTTAAAATATATCACAAAAATCTAAATATGATTCAATTTTCTTTACTCTAGTTTAATGCTGAACAGCCCAATATTGAAAATAAAGATCCAGGATTTACCAGTCTCCCTTAGAGTTTTCATTTCCAGGACATTCAATCATTTTTTAATCATTATTCAAATCAAAAAAGGTCAGGAAGAAATAATTACCCGTGCAAAAGGCAAAATACAGCAAATGCATCTCCAACTCTTTTGAATTGTCTGGGTCATATAAAAAGAAAGAGAGGTAGCTGATTCATGCACATAACCCATCTGTTTTCTGACTGGGGTCAGCATCTCTTACACTATCAGCCAAGTGCAAACAAGATTGGCATTAGGTCCAAAGACGAGTCCTGATTCTGTGACCTTGAGAACGTCCTTCAACTTTTCTGCACCTCAGGTTCCAAACACACAAAAACAAAAGGTTTAGAACATGAAATAACTGCTAACAGTGCCCCGCAAACTCCTATCTTCTATAATCAAGATATGTGGCTACATGAGCCACTGTGGGATGTATGAGAAGCAGACAGATGTCAATATGGGACCTGAAGTTCACTCTTCCAAGGATAACTGAAGAAAAATACATCAGTCCTGTGCTTCTCGGACTGAGGTACATGTGCATGCCTTCCTAGCTCCTTGGCATTCTGGACAAATATGCAATCCCCAGAGAAGCACGAGGTATCTTCCTGGTACATTAATTTTTCTTAAAAATGTTTGAGGAAAATCTATTCTTTAATGTTAAAACAAAGAATTTATGATGTAGAATTTAAAAGTCTCATAAATGTTTAAGATAAAACAGGAGGCACTAAAGATATTTGTCACCAAGGATGTGGCATTCTACAGCACTTACATCCTCTGCAATAGGAGTTCTTTGGTGAAAAAGTGTGTTAGGCTGTCAGTGGTAGCATTTAGAGGGTAAGGACACTATCACTTAGCTTTCTTTCTGAGTTCACAGCAGCTAGTGAGTGGGAATTTTGTTCTAGAACAGTCAGGAACCCTAGAATTGAATGGAGATTTGGTAAAGGCCTATAGAGAATGGAAAAAAAAATCATTAAAACTGGCTATTTCTCAATTTTATCAAAGGCAGATTCTTGAACAAGAAGTTTGGCTTTGAAACCCCATTCCCTGAGACACTTGGCTAAATCTTGATTTACCCCCAGAGTCAACTTCTAAGTAGATTTGGTCATCTCTGAAATCCGTAGTTAACATTATGCAAAACCACAGAAGCCGTCCTCCATAACTGCGTCATCATCTTCACTGGTGAAGCTGCAAACTCACGTGGTGCTCCCTTTGCTGTGCCCTTCCGCCACGCAGGGCAAGCATGCCCTGTACAACCTCACTCCCAGTGCTCGCTCTCACAGGGTCGTAGGCCTGTTTCCTTGTCCGGTGAGAACAGAAGGTGATGAGAATGCTGCTGAACAGTGTGAAGGGGAAAAAACATGTTTATGTTCTGCTTGTTCCCTCCAGAAATCTCCCGGTGGGAGGGGCTGGGGAAGGGGCAAGACTACAGGTAGATAAAACTCTCCGTAGTGTAGACCAAAGCAAGCTCACTGCCATGGCGCCAGCCCTGGGGGGACACGGGGGCCTCCTCAGTTAGCAGGTCAGTATAGGTCCACAGCCCTTTATTCGCTTTCCAAACCCACAAGTTTCTTTATTGTTCATTTGGTTGACAATGCTTAACCTGACCTAAATTCATTTGGTAGTGAAACTTGACCTGAACTCATGTGAGGCTATTTATAGTCCTTATTTTTACAACCTAGCGGGAGTGCTCATTGATTTCACCACAGAAATATCCATATTTGATTACAGGTTGTTGCATCAAACCCCACAGGGGATGGGGGTGCGGTGAATATGATATACCATCTATGTACCATATTAACTTTCTAAGATTGCAAAGTTTGAATTCTGAAATGCATCTTGCCCAAAGATTTTATATAAGAGGCAGTGAGCTTTACTACGCATGCCACTACCTGGAACAGTGCATACAGACTAACCCTAACCCCTCGCATTTCAAAGCATCTTCCTGGAGATGACCTCATTTAATTCTAGAACGCAGTGTAAATGGGCAGGAGTTAGAGGCATGATCTGGAAGAAGAAGTGATGGCCCAAGCAGGTCTCCTTAGGGAGGGAGTGCATTCAACGATATTAATGTCGACTGAGGGCTCAGACTCAAGCTCCATTCAGCATTAACATTTCCAGGAATTTCACGGCCTGGAAGATTGACTGATGCTTATCAAATTCACATGAGGCTAATGTAGTAATATTTTATTGAGCCACATGCATTTTCCATTTTTGTAATCAAATGGTCAAAGACTTGACAAAATTCCACACACTTTCATGATTAAAACACTCAATAAGCTATAAATGGAACTTCCTCAACCTGACAAAGGATATCTGTGAAAAACCCACAACTAACATCACAATTGATGATGAAAGACTGGATGTTTTCCCTCTAAGATTAGGAGGGAGAAAAGAAAGTCCATTCTTGCCATTTCTATTTAACATTGTACTAGAGGTTCTAGCCAGGGCAACTACAAAGGAAAAATAAGTAAAAGGCATCCAGATTGGAAAGGAAGAAATAAAACTATCTCTACTTGCAGATGATATGATCTTGTATGTAGAAAATTATAATGAATTCACTAAAATTATTAGAATAAATGAAATCTGCAAAGTTGCAAGGTACAACATCAATATACAACAATAAATTGTATTTTTATACATTTGCAATGAACCATCAAAAAGTAAAATTAAGAAAACAATTTCATTGAAATGGCATCAAAAAATAAAGCAGGAATAAATTTAGCGAAAGAAGTGCAAAACTTGTACTCTGAAAACTGTAAAGCATTGTTGAAGAAATTAAAGAAGCTCTAAATAAATGAAAAAACATCCCATGCTCATGGATCAGAAGACTTAACATTGTTAGGACGGCAACACTCCCCAAACTAATCTACAGATTCAGTGCAATATCTATCAGAATTCCAGTTGACTTATTTATACAAATTGATGAGCTGATTCTGAAATTCTTATGAAATTTCAAGGGACTAAGTATAGCCAAAACAATCCTGGAAAAGAAAAATAAAATAAGAGGACTTAGACTTCACTATTTCAAAATTTACTACAAAATAATGGCAATAAGACAATGTGTTACTGGCACAAGTATAGGCATGCAAATCAATGAATTAGAATTGTGGATCCAGAAATAAACCTATACATCGATTGTCAATTGATTACAGACAAGGGTGTCAAGACCATTCCATGGAGGACGAACAGCCTTCCAACAAAAGATTCTGGGACAACTGGATAGCCACAGGTAAAGAAACGAAGTTGGATCCTCATCTCACACTGTATAAAAAAATAAGTCAAAATAGACCTTCATATAAGAATAAAAACTACAGGACTCTTAGAGGCAAACATGGGGGAAAACTTCATGATCTTGGATTTAGCAAAGAATTCTTAGGTATGACACCAAAAGCATGAGCAACAAAAGAAAAAATAGACAAATTGAGCTTCATCAAAATTAAAAACTTTTGTGCTTCAAAAGACACCATCAAGAAAGTGAAAAACAACTCACAAAATTGGAGAAAATATTTGCATAACACATATTTGATAAGGAACTTGTATATAAAATATGTACAACTCAGCAAAAAAGTCACTCAAGTAATTGGACTGAATTATAATTTTCAAATCCTGAAAGAGTATTGCTGTACCATTCATAATGTAACAGCTAAAGACACTATACACTCTTTAATATGAATTTATTTAATTTTTATTTAATATGAATTACTAAGATTTTCTCCATCACTTTCCTAAAGCTAGCCAAGAAACAAAACAATGAATCACACTCTCATTTGTATCATTTATCAATTTCCACGGTGTAAATACTCAAACTTCCACCCTGAGATTACTGAACACAGAGTAAAAAAAAAAATCAGTAGTGCCACTATCTAATATTTCCACCATACAATTACAACAGACATAGATCATCTCCAGAGCCTACATAATAGTGAGATGTGGTAAAAAAATAATTAAGAAGTAATGAGTTTTGAGTATTTATTAGTTTATTTTAGATATAATTTATTTGATTGTAAGCTTTTATAATCTAATTTTTTTTCTTTTTTTTTATTTCAGCATAATATGGGGGTACAGATGTTTAGGTTACGTGTGTTGCCTTTGCCCCCCTATAATCTAATTTTTAATAACAACTGTATTTAAAAACTGGCTCACAGAGCTCCTGGAAATTTAGCAGTGGGCACGCCAGAGCTGGCAGGCAGGGCCCCAGCACACACCCGTCTCCAGCCACCGAACGCTTAGCTGCCCCTGAACCACGAGAGTCCCGCATTTGTGAGTAGTGACATCTGCTTCTCAAGTAACTGTTCTGCCCCTTGTTCTGGTACCGAGAGCCTTCCTGGGCTGTTATTTCTTTCTTTACTCATCGTGACGGCCTCTCTCAGAGACTGTCCTGAGCTTTTCAACATTGGAAAGCTTATGATTGAAAATGCAATTCTTCTGAAGCCAGCAGAGGTTTCCCAACAATCCTCTTTGCTCGGATGCCTGGACTTCATGCGGTTTGGTTCCCTACTTACATCTACATTAACTACTTTCAGATATAGGAACAGGCTAAACAGCAAAGTGTTTAACTCAGATATTCCCCGTGCTGGAAGGGCTGTTGAGAGGCTATTTCGAATGTCATCTGGGCAAGGCTTCTTTCTTACAGTGACTTTAAAAGGCGTGACCTCCGCAGAGGGGCCCCTCTACTACCCACTCTGAGCCCTAAGACGTCACTAGAGTTGGCTCGCCCACTGATTCGGGGCCCCCTGACACGCTTACCCTTGCCTTTGTCACCTCATAAATATGTCACTTCCACCACTACCTTCCTTTTTAAGAAAATTTTCTGCCCACCCTGAAGACATGAAAGTGTCTTAGAAACACTGACCCTGAGCCAAGATAAAGGAGTTAATTTACTGGACCAGCTTATACTGAGTGGCCCCAGGACACCAGGTCTAGGCCCAGGAATAACAGGAAGAATCCCTGTTTTCAAAGAGTGAACAGTCTCAACCGGTGGTTCTCAAACCAAAGGGGTTCAAGCTTTGAAACCCACTAGTGGCCAGGGCCATTCCAAACTAGCTAAATCAGAATCCTGTGGGCTCCAGACAGCAGAACTGGTTGTCAAGTCTCCTCATGTGGTTCTGACGTGAAGGCAGAATTGAGATCCACTGGGGCGATACTTGATGATTCCCTTTTGCAATAAGCACAATCTGTCATGTTGTTCTGGATCCTGAGAGCACAAAAGAGCCCTGCTACTCGAATCCTGGACCAAAGACCAATGACACTGGCATCACCTGGGGGCTTAGTCAAAACGCAGAGTCTCAGGCCATGCCTCAGGCTTACTGAATCAGAATCTGTTTTTTAACAAAATTCCCAGGTAATTTGAATGCACGTTAGTTTTGGAAAATGCTGAGTTAAGGCAAAAATCTTATTCTCAAGAAGCCTCCAGCCCATAAGGAAGATATTTGTAAATAGAGATAATTACAACATATTGTGGAACATTCCATGATGAGAGATGCTCGAGTTATTCCAGGGGGACCTACCTCGAGGAAGATGGATGGAATGGATGGTGCTGAACAGAGCTGTGCATGACGGGTACAGATTAATCAAGAAAAACACACAGCAGCAGGCAGTCCAGTGTTCCTGGAACATGGAGTGGGCCCGAGGAGAGCCGGAGCCGAGGCAGGTGCGCCCGCCCGTCTGGAGGACTCGGCAGTCGAGCCCTTGTCATCCCCTCCTGCTCTGAAAGAAAAACTCTTCCAGCTGGTGATCTCCAAATGTGTCAAGGTAAAGTTTGTTCACAAAAGTGCCTTGGAAAGAAAAGGAAAAAAATCGTTTTTTTAAAGTAGTGGAAAAATGGATGGAGCTGGTATGCCAGTGAATTTTCCTAAATATTTCCTTATGCTAACTGTACTCGTCAGCTAGCGCTGCCATAAAAAACCACAAACTTGGTGGCTTAAGCAATAGGCATTATTAACATTTTCTGGAGGGAGAAAAATGGCGGATTAGGGGAGACCTCCTGGCTCTCTGCTCCCACAGCGGGAGGTGAAGAACACGGACACCCACATGCGAGTGAGGCGCTCTCCCACAGGATCGGCTTTGCGAAGCTGCAAAGAAGCAGCGAGGGACAAGCAGCCCGGCGGATAAAGTAAGGAAAACTGTAGAAACACCTGGAGGGAGTGGGACAAAAGGAAGTGCAGCGCGGGTCAGCCGCGCCCGCGGCAGGCTGGCCCGGGCAGAGAGATCTGACTCACAGGAAGACAACTCTTCCTTCACCAAACCCCACTCCCACGCAGGCAGGGAAGTGCCAGAAGTCGAGCGAAGCGGTAGCACAGACTGCCGAGCGGTGGGGAGCCGAGACAGGAGTGGGTCCATTTTGAACGCGCGCGCCGGAGCGCGGCGCCGGGGCAGCATCGGAGGGGAGGGGCTGTTCGGAGTGGGCGCCCCGCAGATCGGACGCCGCCCGAGCCCACAGCGGAGAGTTTGGAGGCAGATTCTTGCCACGGGAGACCGCCAGGACTAGATCCCGAGAGGGGAACTCCATAAAAGAGGCTCTTTCCGTGGAAACCACTGAAAGTTCGGTGGGCGCTTGGAGGGACACAACATAGAATCCTCCCAGGGTGGCC
>CAUYSK010009841.1:0-14387 GCA_963575035.1 Avahi laniger
GAGTTTTATCTGGAAAAGGAGACGGTCAGATATTCATTGGTTCATGGGCTGGGGGTAATGGTTTAGCTGGGTGATCATTAATTAAAAGGAACATGAGGCCTGGCGCGGTGGCTCACGCCTGTAATCCGAGCACTCTGGGAGGCCAAGGCGGGTTGATCGTTTGAGCTCAGGAGTTCGAGACCAGCCTGAGCAAGAGCGAGACCCCGTCTCTATCAAAAATAGAAAGAAATTAATTGGATAGCTAAAATATATATATATATAGAAAAAATTAGCCAGGCATGATGGCACATGCCTGCAGTCCCAGCTACTTGGGAGGCTGAGGCAGGAGGATTGCTTGAGCCCAGGAGTTTGAGGTTGCTGTGAGCTAGGCTGACGCCACGGCACTCTAGCCAGGGCAACAGAGCCAGACTCTGTCTAAAAAAAAAAAAAAAAAAAAAAAAACATGATCGACAAGTTGGTGACAGTGAACACTGGGAAGATGTATGTGAATAGACCTTGGGCACAGATCCGTGAAGATATTTGTGTCCCACGTCTATGCTCACCAAAGAGCCACTTTAGCAGAAGAAGTAGACTTGATGATCCACCTGTTTTTCCAATGGCTCATAAAGTGGCCAAGGGCAGCAGGGAAGGAGTTATGCACAGGCTAAGCAATGTCTACTTTTGCTCATTGAGGCTGATTTGACAACTGCCACGATTGGGTACCCAGTGTGCTATCAGAGATTAATGCTGAGCCCCAATATGACATCATTCCCAGGAGAATGAGCCAGCTAGCTGGTAGCAAGTAGATTATATTAGTTATTTCCTCTATAGAGGGGGGATATTTTGTTCTCACTGGAATGGAAACTTACTCTGGATATACATTTGCCTTTCCTGCCTGCCATGCTTCTGCCAAAATCACCTTCTGTGGATTTACAAAGTGCTGTATTCACCAATATGGTATTCTACACAGTATGGCTTCTAGCTGAGGAACTCATTCTACAGTTAACAAATGGCAGCAATGGCTCTGTGCACATGGAATCCACTTGTACTATGATGTTCTACCTCACTCTGAAGCATCTGGTCTGATAGAATGGCCTTTTGAAGACTAAATTATGGTGCCAGATGCATGGCAACACTTTGTGGGGCTGGAACAATATCATCGAAAACAGGGCAGTGTCCAATTTACGGTGATTTTTCTCTCGTTACACAGACCTGGGAATCAAGAAATGGTAATGACCGCGAGGGGCTTATCTCCTTGTTTACCCTAATATATCATTAACAAAATTATTGCTTCTCCTCTCTGCAAGCTTGGGCTCTTCTTGTCTACAGATCTTAGTTGTCAAGAGAGGAATGCTTCCTCCAGGGGACATAGCGATGGTTCTACTAAATAAGAATTTGACACTGTCATCTGGCTATTTACGGATTTTCATGGTGGTAAATTAATGGGCAGAAAAGGGAGGTTTTATACTGATTGGAGTGGTTGATTCTCACCATCAAGAAGAACTTAGGTTTGTACCGTATTACCGGGGTAAGGAGGAGTGTGTCTGTAATTCATAAAATATCTTGGGATACATCTTAGTTCTTCCATGCCCTGTGATAAAGGTAAAAAAAAAAAAAAAAGCAAAACTTCTAATGATTTATCTCACTTTAGGGATAAAGGTTTGGTTTATCTCATAAGGCAAAGAATTATGACCAGGCAAAGTGGTTATTGAAGACAAAGGGAATATGAGTGGTTAGTTGAAAAATGAAGTAACAAATACTAACTGAAATAGTGTGACCAGTTGCAGAAATGAACACTGTAATATTTGACTATATCTTCCTTATTTTTATATAACTATTGCGATGTATTTATTAACCAACTATCTTTTTTTCTCCCTGTATTTCCCTAACATATGACATAAGATGTGTTAATAGTAACTAAGCTTATATTTCAGTGTTTAAGTTATGGTATATCAAAGGAGCTAGAAGAAAAATGAGCATTAACTAAATTAAATGAAGGGATTTTGTATCCCCTTTTGACTTTTTAGCTGTATATCATATACTTATATCCTACTATGCAGAAAGATAATTTTATTATTGTCTTTATTTAGAAGTTAAGCATGATTAAAAGGTGTGTATGGGGGTGCCAAGTCACAAAGGGGTGGACTATTGTCACTGCTCTGCATCAATTTAGCTAAACTGGAATGTTTCTCAGAAATTCTTGTACTGTATCAATCCAGTTTATGATTAGTCATAACAGAAATGAGATTGGGAAGGTGGGAGTGAAATAATAGCTGATTTTCATGCTCTGAAGGCTGGCACGGGGCCAAGCACTGTTGTAGCTCATGCATGCTGTTATTCATCTACTGGGTTCACCTAGTCGATGTCAGGGAGGAACAGATGGGTTTGCAGTTTTTCTAACCAGAAATACTCTTTTAGATCTCTTAAATCCCAGGTCAGGTCATGCATAGCTTCATGGGGAAGGGTGCCAGCTTTGCATGCAATCCATTCACATCAAGATTGGAGGGAGTGAGACAAACACATATTCCTATTTGTTCTAGCGGGTTCTACTTTTCCCTCATAGATTTCAGTTTTTCCCCACAAGCTCTCTAAAGCTTCAATCTTGATCTCACCCACTTTGTGTCTACATTTCCTTGCTGACTTCATGCCTAATGCTGGTACAGAGGCAGTCTTGTACGGATTGCATAAGTAGCTTCCGCTATTGCCTGAGGTCCAGTCCTCAACACAAATCCCTGGTATATGACTTACAGTAGTTCTGCTTACCCGATTGAATCCTAACTGATATGCCCCGGTATGGTCTTCTTTTTGTTTATCTTGTTTAGGCTTTGTTAAGCTTCTTGGATCTGCTTGAAATTGTAACATAAATTACTCAGACTCCATATTATTTTTAGCTGGTTTTTCTTTCTATGCTTCAGTTTGTGTAATTTCCAAATTGCTCTATCTTCAGGTTTATTGCTAGTTTTTTCTGCAGTAGCTAGTCCACTAACAAGCTCGTTTGGTGAATTTTAACTTTTTGATATTGTATTTTTATCTCTAGTATGTCCTTTTTTATAGTTTCTGTTTCCCCATTGAGATTTTCTATTTTCCCTTCTTTCTTTTCTTTTCTTTCTTTTACCCTTCAACATTTTTATAATAGCTCTTTTAAATACATGGTCTACTAATTTCACCATCTGTGTCATTTCTGGGTCTGTTCTAACTGAATGATTGCTATTCTGGTTTTGGGTCATATTTTCCTACTTCCTTGCATGTCTAATAATTTTTTATTATACACTGTATATCATAGATACCTCATTGATTGGATTTTATCATCTCTTTAAAGAGAATGTTAAGTTTTGATCCCACAGGCAGTTAATTTATTTGCAAAGAAGCTTCATTCTTTCAAGACTTGTTTGGAAGGTAGGACAAGAATAGCCTTTTTTGTAGGACTAGATTAGTCCTACAAAGGTATGGCCTTTCTGAAGTTTCTTCTTGTCTTAGCCCATTTGTGTTGCTGTAAAGGAATACTTAAGACTGGGTAATTTACAAAGATAAAAAGACTTTTTTTCTTGTTCTGTCACCCAGACTGGAGTGCAGTGGCATGATCATAGCTCACTGTAGCCTCGAACTCCTGGGTTCAAGTGATCCTCCTGCCTCAGCCTCCCAAATAGCTGGGACTACATGCATGCACCACTACACCTGGCTAATTTTTTTTTATTATTTTTTGTAGAGATGGGGTCTCACTATTTTGCCCAGGCTGCTCTTGAACTTTTGGCTTAAAGCTATCCTCCTGCCTTGGCCTCCCAAAGTGTTGGGATTACAGGTGTGAACCACTGCATGTGGCCAAGAAAAAAGATTTATTTGGCTCATGGTTCTGCTGGCTGGAAGATTGGGCATCTGGTGAAAGCCTCAAGCTGCTTCCACTCATGGCAGAGGGTGAAGGGGAAACAGCATGTGCAGAGATCTTATGGCTGGAAAGAAAGTGAGAGAGAGAGAGAGAGGGAGGGGAGGTGCCAGGCTCTGCACTAACAGTGCGAGAACTCACTCGTCCCCTGCCCCAGAGGACATATTAATCTATTCACGAAGGATCCACTCCCATGACAAACTGCGGGGAGTTAGCTATGCTCCCAGCAAAAAATCGGGTCCCTTAGGTAGGGGTCATCGCAAAGGATAAGAAAATAATAGGAAATGGAAAATAATGGAAATAAAAGAATACACAGAGATGAAAGTATAGTTTATAGATTTATAAAGATAATAGACAAAGTGGGATACTCAGGAGTCCTTGGACATCTTCATCAATCACAAGGCCAGGAGTGAACTTTTACTTGGGTATTTATAGGTACAGTGATCGGTTGCCAGGGGTAACAGATTTACATGATAATAGGTAGTTCATCTTAGGTTAAAAGGTTTTCCAAAAGCCTTCTTCAGATCACTTAACTAACTCTATCTATGTGAACAAATGGTTACAAAATCTTTCAAAGACAAATTTCTAAGTTCTAAGGTAAATTTATCACTTAACAGAAGGGTTAAACAGAGATACAGTGGCTCCATATTTTCTTTATCAAGTTATTATGTATTGAGACAGGTAGTCAGGAGTTTAAGCAGGAGCTGTCCCTTGGGCTAATTGCTTTTAGCCACAGGTGTCTGTCTGGAGGGCAGGCATTCTTTGATCAGTTCTCATCCTGTGGCTCCTAGCAGACCTGCCTTGCCTTTCAAAGCAAGTCAGAACTACAGGTCTGAGAATCACGGCGCTGTCTTGGCATGCAGCTGCCACTGATCTTTCAGATTCCCTCATGAGGTGAAGCAGATTTTGATATGCAAACTAACACGTTTACATATTCCTTCAGGGCAAAGCTCTGCAAAACTCCTAAGACCATTTCTGTCTCCAATATAGTTATATTAATTTATGGAGCAACAATAAACGCTTCCCATTAGGACCCAATTCCAACCTTGAGGATCAAATTTCAGCATGAGATTTGGAGGGTGAATCATCCAGACTATAGCACTACTGAAGCTGCAGTGTTTAATAAGACCATTTCACTTTGGCAGGTCAGAATGCAAATGTCTCCCTACTCTGTCTAGCTCTGGGAGTTCAAACCACAGTTCTTCTGTATTGTTCTTGTGAACTAAAATAAAATCTTAAACCCCTCAGCTGACTGAATAGACCCATCCTTGGCCAAAGGGAACCCAGAAATACCCTAAAGCTGAGTTGCTGGCCCTGAGAAGGGAGGTTAGACATGCCTCATCATGCCACCTTCCCTTCTTGGAGGTATCCTTTGTCACTCATTAACAGGCCTAAGGCTATGCAAGACAAAGCTTAAACCATATCTACAGGTCCTCAATTTACTTAACACTTGAATTGGTAATGAAGAGAAATGAAGCTTTGTCTAAAGGTTTTGAATGTTTTAAGTTAAGATAAGGATATCTGTTAATCTCAGACAAGCCACCAGACACATACTCACATTCGAGTGATCTCCCCGAAATGTGTAAAACCAAACTGGAACCCAACCATAGGTAGTCCACTTGCTCAAGGCTTCTTGAGCTTGGTTCTCCAGGCCGTGGTCACACATACCTGGCTCAAAATAAACCTCTTTAAATTATTTTACTGAGTTTGTGTTCTTTTCTGTTGATATTCTTTCCAGAGCAGTTATACTTTGTCCTGCCTCAGGGATTTTCAGCCTCCATCTACATAGCTTATTCTTCAGTAAAAGATTCAAGGGGATCCCTATGCAGATTTCTGGAACTGCTTCTCTGCTCAGGTCACTTCCCCCTGGACCCTGCCACACAAATTCCAGCCATCTCCCCGATCTTGACTTCTAATCTCCGTCTCCTCAGCTCAGGGCCCTGCTGTGCTTTGTTTGGGCTCCATCTCCCTGAGCCACAGTCTAGAAAGTAACACTAGGCAGAAAGCTGGTATAATCACAGTGCTCATCTCATTTTTTTTTGTTTTTCTTTCAGGGGTCATAGTCATGTGCTGCTTTTTGTTCAATGTCTAAAAGCTGTGATTTATATATTTTGTCCAGTTTTACACTTGCTTATGGCAGGAGGCCTACTGCGATATGAGTTCCTTCATCATGGCTGGAAGCAGAATATATTTGCTCTACTCTTGTTTAATCCTGATAACAAACAAATTTATATACACATTATATTTTTAGAGGCTTAACATTAAGCCAAATGGAATACATTCCACATCAAGCAGAATCACTTAAAATTCTCTTCTCATCACCCCCCACTCCTACCCCATACTGCTCAGGATTCAATGATTATCTTGAAAGAAGAATCATTTGAATGCTTAGACATTTGCATGTAAATTTTTATTTTGTTCCTTTTGTTCAGCTTGGCGGTTGTCAAAAGTTACTGTGCATAATGATTACTATACAAATCAATGATCCTCTGCTTAATGGGCTATTTAAAGTTTGTTCTATATGCTATACACTAAGTCACCTAATGTCTTGAAGTTCAATCTTAGCCTCAATGTAAAATGTGAACCTATTGTATTTTTGTGGCTATTTGGGCTATTTTATTGCATTCTAATTTGTTTATCTGGTGAAAACTTTCAAATGCAACTCAATCCTGTGGAAAAGAGATGGGGTGACCCAAAGGGGAAAAAAATCCACAAAGAAAAAGCTAGAACTGAGACACAGGACTTGGATAGAAAGGAAACTATAATCTATGTCTTAACTTCTATTCTAGTCTAGATTACAAGGAAGATAATGTGGTGGTAAATAGTCTCCTACATAAGCAGGAAAAAAATGAGTAAAGTTTTATCTTGGACATGCCAATCTGGGTTTATTTGTATATGTGGTATTTGTTTTCTTATTGCTGTTCCTCAATAAAGTTTTTTTGTTTGAACTTCCAAACATTTGTTTTTATTAGTTTTTGAAAATTTTTTAGTTTGAAATAAATAATTGTAGACTTACAGAGAAAGTACAAAAGTAGTACAAATAATTCTCCTATTTTTTCACTTAGATTCCCCAAATTAATATCTTATCAGATTTTCTGTGTGTGTGTGTGTGTGTGTGTGTGTGTGTGTGTCTGTAATTTTTCTAACTTGTTTGAGAATAAGCTGCAGACATACTGACCCTTTACCCCTAAATACTTCAGTGCTATTTGTTAAAAACAAGCACATTTTGGATGCAACTTTGATGTTTTTGGGTTTTTGTACATTGAAAAATGATGATATTTTTACATTATTAAATGTAGCCATATGATAAATGCCAACTCTAGGCACAGTTATGCTTAAGCAAAAGACAAGAGGCTCAGTATGATAAAGGCCACTCGATTTTCTTTCTGAAGTCATGCATGAGGGGGCACTCCCTGAGCACCATATGCCTAATCTGATATTATGATTGTCTCATTGGAATCTTTATTCCTTGCATCTGAACATGAGTGTGTGTGAGATAGCACTGCATAGCACAGTGATTTAAAGTGTGGGCTCAGAAGTCAAAATGCCTTTGGACCTTGGACAAATAATATGACATCTATGCGCCACAGTTTTTTTTAAAATCTCTAAAATGGTGATAAGAATAGTTCCTGCTTCAAAGGATTAACAAGCTAGTGCAGTGGTCCCCAACCTTTTTGGCACCAGGGAGCAGTTTCATGGAAGACAATTTTTCCACGGACATCTGGGGTCAGGGGTATGGGATGGTTTCAGGATGATTCAAGCGCATTACATTTATTGTGCATTTTATTTCTATTATTAATACATTGTTGCTTGCCACTCACTGATAGGGTTTTGATATGAGTCTGCAAGTAATTGATTTATTATGGTCTCCGTGCAGTCAAACCTCTCTGCTAATGATAATCTGTAATTGCAGCTGTTCCCCAGTGCTAGCATCACTGCCTTAGCTCCTCTTCAGATCATCAGGCATTAGATTCTCATAAGGAGCCAACCTAGATACTTCACATGCACAGTTTACAGTAGGGTTTGTGCTCCTATGAGAATCTAATGTCAGGGCTGATCTGACAGGAGGCAGAGCTCAGGCAGTGATGCAAGCAATGGCGGAGTGGCTACAAAGACAAATGAAACTTCACATGCTCACCTGCCACTTACCTCCTGTTGTGCAGCTGGTTCCTAAGGAGGGGGGTCGGGGGGTTGGGGACTGCAGAGCTAGTGGATGTAAATAACCTAGCTTAGAGCAATCACTCAAAAATGTTTGCTATCACAATTCTGGATGTGAACATATGGGAATTTGTATGTGTGCAGCTACAATCCTCTCTGGTCTTTAATGGTGCCATGCCATTAGGAGATGTCCTTACCTTTCAGCTTTATGTTAACACCCTGGTCTAATGGTTTTGCCTCAATAACTACATGCATCCTCTCAAATATCCTCATTTGAGGATTTAACATCCTTTAGCAGAGAAGCACTGTATTTGAAAATCCTCTGTTTTGTATACATGGAGGCATCTGATTGGAAATATGTCAAGTTTTCTGGCCTAGGCCTACAATCAACAGCTGGCATTCTTGGCTAAATATTTGTGGTGATGTTAATGTGAAGTCTTTTAGTGTTTAATAAACAAAAAGATATGAATAAATTTAACTTATGGAAGTGAATTTTTCTAAATGATAAAAAACACTGATTTCAATATTAATTTTTGAAATACACAGTAATCCTTGAGTTGGATACATCATGTACTCAGGTTTATAGAGTGCAGCTTTATTTCATTCTCTGCTGGAAAGAACATTTGGATACACTTATTCTTACACTTTTGGGAAAATATTTGTCTTCAAATTCTCTAAGATTAGAATTTTTACATTCAGTAATTGTAATCTTAGCAAGTTTTATTTTCTTATTAGTTCTGAGAAAAAGGTAATGTAATTTTTAATGGGTTCAGAAGAGTCATTTTTGTATACACAATCTTTTTTACTGTTTTTAAAAGAGTTATATACTTTTTACAATTCCAGGAACTCAACTGCTGTGAAATACTGTGCTCTAAAAGAGGAAAAACACAGCATATAAACAGATTTTTATATGTTTTCTAATTTATATTAACTTAAAAGGAAATTATTCCATATGGTTCTGAAACATTAAGAATGCAATTAAACCACCAGATGCAGGAAAAAAGTCTTTGTCTTGGTACTGTACTCATGATTCAGGTTGAATAAAGACATAGAAGACAAATTTCCTGAAGCAAATTTCTCTTGTCTTTGTGTTTGCAGAAGTCTGCAGCTCCCTTGCTTTGCATGTTTGGCAAATGCTTACAGTAACTAAGATAATTGTACAATTCACTATTTTTATTACATCCAAAATATGAGTTATACTAATGAGAATATTTAGTGGAGTTTCATAGTCTGAGTTATTATGTGCAATAAAGTTCAGGTTATAACGAATGATTCATTAAAGAATAATTAAACATTAGCTAGCAAGGTAATAGATTTCTTCCAAATATGTTATCTTGAGGGACTAATCAGATAAAAACATGCTAAAATTTTATTTTGATTCTATTTATTATAATTCAGCACAGATAACACAGCTAACCAAAAGCCAACTTTCTGACTGTAAATTTGATATTTTAAAAATACATTATCAATTTGTTAAAATGTATGATTTTGATAACTCTCCTGAAAATACATATTTATGTGTGTGTTTTAGAAAAAAATCACCATAAGTGGAATTAAATTTCAGTCTTATTGAATATAGTTTTACATCCATGTTTTCTAGTAAAAAATAGAAACAAATACTATGACATATGACCTAATGAGCCAGGCAGGCAAAGCCATAAGACACAGTTCCAGCCCTTACTCTACCCATCTCAAGAGTTACCAGGAGCAAGATGCTTAACTTCTTGGCATCTTGGTTTACTAACCTATAAAACCTGGCAAATAATATGTATCCTGGTTCACTGCAAAGGCGGTGGTAAGAATCAAATGTAATGACATATTTTAAAACCCTTTGAAAAATGTAAAATACCAAACAAATGCTAGGCACTGCAATATATGTTATGGTCTTTATACAATTTCATGGGGAAAAATAGTCTTGAATAAAAGCATTTCATAAACTCCTTGATTTTAAAAATTAGGTGGATAAATTTAATCCCAATTTTTTCAGTTTGGCATTTTTTGTTGTTATCACATGTGTAAAAAGTTGACCTCTTTTATCTATAATTAAAGAAATGAGAAATGCAGGTTTTTGACCACACCCCCTTCAAATCGAATAAAAGCTCACTCATGTTATCAAACCAATTCTACAGGTTAAAATAATGATCTCCACTAATTAGTTATGTCAATGTTGAGATGTCTGTATGCTCCAAAGCTTACATATTCAAGGAATAATATCGGTTTTACTAGCAAAGAGAGTGAGGAAATTTATGGTTAGCATAAGCAAAAGGCTGCCATGTTCTGTACATGTAAGAATAATTAGTTCATCCTAATTTAACATTATGTCTTTTCAATGTCAATAAGGTTTAAGTTGTGTGAGGGAGGAAAAAGTACATGCATAAGTAGAATTTTTTCCATGCTGGATTTAGGGCTCTGGTTTGGCCATTAGCATTTTGCCTTCAGTAATTTGCTTTTTTTTTTTTTTTTTTTTTTTTAGACAGAGTCTCACTCTCTTGCCTGGGGCGAGTGCCGTGGCATCAGCCTAGCTCACAGCAACCTCACGCTCCTGGGCTCAAGCAATCCTACTGCCTCAGCCTCCCGAGTAGCTGGGACTACAGGCATGCGCCACCATGCCCGGCTAATTTTTTCTATATATTTTTAGCTGTCCAATTAATTTCTTTCTATTTTTGGTATAGATGGGGTCTCACTCTTGCTCAGGCTGGTCTCGAACTCCTGAGCTCAAACAATCAGCCTGCCTCGGCCTCCCAGAGTGCTAGGATTACAGGCGTGAGCCACAGAGCCCGGCCCTGCCATCAGTAATTTTATTTAAATTGCATATTTACATTTCAAAAAGAACAAAAAAGCATGTTTGTTTCTATATAAATTAATGGAATTGATTTTTTTAAACAAAACAAGGAGTATTTACTATTTATCTTCCAATTTGTTCCATTTTGACATTAAATACAAATTCCAAACATTCTGTTACATCATAAAACAGTTTTTAAAACTTCCTTAAAAATAGGCTTTCTTGGTTAATTTTTCAGCTACACTCCAAAATCAGAACCAATCCATATTATCAAAAACTAAAAATAGTGTTACTTACATACATAATCCATATCGTTCACTGTATTTGTTTCTGAATGGTTTTGTAGCTACCAAAATTCAGAATTATAGTCAAAAGTAAATAATTTCCTGACACTGAAGAAATAAAAAGCATCATAATCTAACAGTACAATACAAACAAAAATTGATGACATGAAAACATCTTGGGCAACAGGATCACCTCTAGACTAAAAATGATACTATCCAGTTGACTATCTATTAATAAAAAGAGATATACTAATTGGAATATTTAAATCTCCTCTCATAAATTGTTAAAAGTAATTATATTTTGCCTAGATTTATACCTCACAGAAGTCTCTTACAGAAACAACGCCCTTCCTGGTTTCCATTTTAAACACATAAAAAACTTACAAGGAAGATGTTGATATCTTTGAGAAAATAATCATTTTCTCTCTTTTCTTCTTTTATCATTTGATTATGCTTTCTCATGCCTACATTCAATGCTATCTAGACATTAGGACAAAATGATCATTTTAGCCTCTTCCTCACCTTCTGCCTAGTGACACCGATTATAATAATAATAATCACTTACTGTGTGCTACTGACAATGTTTATGCAAGGTGTTTTACCTATATGATCATATTTAATCCTTCTACAACATTCTGGGAGCTGTTTTTATAGATGAGGAGACTGAGTACTAGAAAAATAAATTTCCCAAGGTGACATAGTTGGTTAGTAGCAGAGCAGGGACTTTAGTCCAGCTGACCTAACTCATGAGCCACTTTAATGACCACCATTTTATTTGCAGCTCCTCAGCTCAGGTGCACAGATCCCTGGACTTTTCTCTCTCACCTCTTCCCTCCTTGCATGGATCAGCTATCCCTTTGCTCTGTTACCGTAGCACCCTGAGTCACCTTCTGTCAACACACTAAATCCCCTGCATTTTAAATTAATTGTGTAAGAATCAAGAATTATTCAAAAGTCAAAGCCCCTCTTTCCCTTAGTCCTTGGACACTGTCAGTTAAGTAGTAATAGGTGAAAGTGTATTTCTAGGAACTCACTAATGTATAGCATAAATAAATCACTATTTTCAGTCTCAAAAAATTATTCCAGAAGGCATGTGCTCCTTCTAATTCTTATTTTGGAGTTCATGAAAAATTTTTCAGACTTATACTTGTTTGTAAAATACGCTAGAGCAAAAAGCTTAGCATATGAAAGAGAAAAGTTTCATTCTGGTGACTATTTCCTAAACCATTCATAGATTCTATGCCACTTTGACATGTGCTGGATGTGTTAGCTCCTTATTAAATAAGCAAAGAATAATATTATTTTGTTTGAGCATCATGGTGATTAATTTTATGTGTCAGCTTACGGTACCCAGATATCTGGTCAAACATCTGTCTAGATGTTGTGAAGGTGCTTTTATAGATAAGATTAACATTAAAATCAGTAGAGCTCAGGAAAGCAGATTACCTGCCCTAATGTAGGTGGGCCTCATTCAATCATTTGAGACCCTTAAAAGAAAAAGACTGAAGTCCCCTGAGGAAGGGGGAATTCCACCCTCTAGACTGCCTTCAGAATGGAGCTGCAACATTGACTCTTCCCTGCGTCTCCAGCCTGCAGTCTGTCCTGCAGATTTTGGACTTGTCAGTGTCCACAATCATGTGAGCCAATCTCTCTCTCTCTCTCTCTCTCTCTCTCTATCTCTCTCGCTCTTGCTCTCGCTCTCGCTCTCTCCCCCCCACACACACACACAAACACACACACACACCCCTATTGGTTCTGTGTCTCTAGAGAATCCTTACTAATACAAGCATGGTAATAAACAGAGGTACCACTTGGTTTTGGATTAAAAATCATTATAAAATCCACCAACTGTTTATATTTTAAAGGAAGTTATATTTTTCTGTGAAAAATGAATTAGCTCATAAGTATATGAAGTTTACTTCAAATTAATTTATGTTAAAAGAGATTATTTTTCTTAGTCCATTCTGTTTTATAACAGAAAAAAGGGAGACTAAGACATTGACATGTAGACAGCAACAATTGGAGGAGAGGATATAAGGTGCTTTCAAAAAATAGGCCGTGCAATTCTTGCAGCTCAGGGAAAAGACCATTGTTGGTCAAGAAAGGTGTGCTATCTGTCAATTTTTTTTAACCAAAGCTACAGGTAGAGAAGTGCCCCATTATTGATTGCTTTGGGAACATTTTTCCTCCAAAATAAAGATATTTGTTTTATGGATCAAAAGGAATGGCAGCCTCATTCTTAATGGTTAATATGCTGAACATATTAAACAATTACACATTAATTTTAGAAAGAATAGGCTGGAAAACATTTGCATCATGTAAAAAATGCTTTAATAAGAAATAAGAAAAGAAATAATCAAACTAGAGCCTCTTAGGAACTTTTAATTTGGGATTCTAAAACTAAGAATTTCTTAAAATGTGAAAATTAAAGTTTTATTTTTTACTAAAACCAAAAATAATTTTGATAAATACAAAAATCTGAAAGAGGGCTCATGTAAAAAATAAGAAAAATAATTTTAGAAAAGGGCAACATTTTCCTTTTGATAATTTCTATAGTCCTTCCACTAAAGTGGAAGAGAAATAAGCTCATAGTATTTGAGAGCTTTCAAGGACCTCAGACTATTTATTCCCAAACTCTTATACAGAAGAAGAGTAAATTCCATGAGCTAAGTAACTTCCAAGATCATCAACCAACTTTGACAAATGCAGGATTAAAATTCAGATGAGAAGACCCCATATAGCAAAAGCAATCCTAGGCAATAAAAACAAAATGGGAGGTATCAATCTACCAGACTTCAAACTATACTACAAGGCTATAATAAGGAAAGCAGCTTGGTACTGGCACAAGAACAGGGACATTGACCAGTGGAACAGAACTGAGAACCCAGATATAAAATTGCCTCATATAGCCATCTAATCTTTGACAAAGCAGATAAAAACATACACTGGGGAAAAGAATCCCTATTCAATAAATGGTGCTGGGAAAACTGGCTTGCCACGTGTAGAAGACTGAATCAGGATCCACGCCTTTCACCTCTCACAAAAATCAACTCACGCTGGGTAACAGACTTAAACCTAAGATGCGAAATGATTAGAATTCTAGAAGAAAATGTTGGAAAAACTCTTCTAGACATTGCCCTAGGCAAAGAATTTGTGAACAAGACCCCAAAGGCAATCACAGCAACAACAAAAATAAATAAATGGGACCCAATCAAATTAAAACCTCCTGCACAGCCAAAGTAATTGTCATGAGAGCAAACAGACAACCTACAGAATGGGAGAAAATATTCGCATGCTATACATC
>CAUYSK010009842.1:0-76815 GCA_963575035.1 Avahi laniger
CAGCTACTTGGGAGGCTGAGACAGTAGGATTGCTGGAGCCCAGGAGTTTGAGGTTGCTGTGAGCTAGGCTGATGCCACGGCACTCGCCCCAGGCAAGAGAGTGAGACTCTGTCTCAAAAAAAAAAAAAAAAAAAAAAGAATCAATCCACACATATTAACTATTAACTGAAGAAGTTATCTGTCTGTAGTAATAACCCAGCCTCAGAGGTCACCTATCAATGGGTAGCTGCAGAGATTTGAGAATGTTGAAGTCCAGGTGAAGGGACTAGAGTTTTATCTTTGCTAAAACAGGTCTCTTCATGATAAGGGCAATAAAATATTGCTGCCATACCTTCTTTTGCCTCTCCCACTAGCCTGAGCTTCTCGAGAGTGGGATCGTGCCTTGCCATAGAGTTGTAGTGTGAGTGTTAAGATCCCCGGCCCTAGAGTCAGACCGCCTGGGTTCACATCCCAGCCCCATCACTTATTGGCTGTTGTGGCCTTGGTAAGTTTCTTGACTTTTTTTTTTTCTCCTTATCTCATTACTCATGAAATGATAGTTACATTAGAGGAATTATGAGGATTTGTTAAGGTATGTGGTATATGGGTCCTGTTGTCATTATTATTTTTTATCATATCCTCAGTGGTGCATATTAAATGCTTATTATATCAGTATTTGAAGGAGAATTGCCTGGAACCTGGGCAAGGAGGGCAGCCCCACATATCACAAACGTGTAGATATCTGTCGGTGGGGATCTGGTGCTCTGTGCAATTCATAACCCAGGAAACACCCTCCTCATGTTTGAGCTGCATCCTTGAATGAAGAGAAACTGAATACATGAAGATTGGACCACTGTTGACTTCCATGTGGACACTGCTTTAGAGTACAGGAAGGATTTGAACTGCAGAAATGTTTAGAAGAGAAAAGACGCGTTAACTTGTCAACCCCTCCCTCTTGTTATGAATGCTGAGATCCTGCTTTAAGAAAATATTGTTAAGTCCCTTATATAAAATGATGTAGTATTTGCGTATAACCAACACACATCCTCCCGTATACTTTAAATCATCTCAAGGTTACTTATAAAACCTAATACAATTTAAATGCTATGTAAATAGTTGTCATACTATATTGTTTTTATTTGTATTATTATTTATTGTTATTTTTTATTGTTTTTTAAAAATATTTTTGATCCGTGGTTGGTTGAATTCACAGAGAGTGCCAACTGTACACTCTTATACTTACAAAAAAGGGGCCCTTCATTTTCTGTACAAGTGCTTGGGACCATACTTTCACATCTCATCTAAAATATTGGACCCATAAATTCACAGTTCTCTTAGCATTTTCTTGATAGAAACTGGGCCCTCTATTAAACTTTTATATTAATTCCTATATACCCTTTGTTTCCAGATAAGCCCTAAATCTTTTTACTGTAATTTGCAAGGAAAAAAAAATTTCAATTTATATGAAAATCTTGATTATAATAATATAATTAGGTATTTTGCTAAAATCAATACAAGAAAATAAATTTTATGGAGTAAATATATATGAATTGTGTGTGCCTTTCTGTATTCATCCAAATATTACTCATTAACAGAATAATCAATGTATGCAATAAGTTAATTCTGTCATCTTTGGTATTTAGCTGACTTTCAGCTGATAAAAAAATAACCTCACATGCTTTTATTTTTGTTGTAATCAAGGAATTTTTGTCAAGATAGGAATATATTTTATGTAATATTTGTAGCTTATTTTATATAGCTTTTAAATATTTAGAAATATGGTATATGGGACTTCATTTGCCCCTGTGTAGGCTTGAAAGAAAGGAGTGGTTACATCTATTAACGCTGGAACAAACAGGGAGATCTGGAAAGGTTTGTCGGAGAAGGTAACATTGTACTGAGCGTCTGGTGTTAGGGTTGTGAGTGGAGAGTGATTTGGACACAGGGCATGGCCTAAGCTTAGCTTCATCATGTGTAGAACGGCAAATGTGCTGCTGCAGTTGATCGGGTATCTGGGCCAAGGCCGTAGAAAGTGGTGATCCCAGGGAGCATCCCATATGGCGAGGCCATGCAGAGACAGGCCAGTAGCCCTACTCTGACATCTCCCATCTCCGTGTTAGCGCCCTCCCACTCCAACACTAAGTGCTTTCATTTCAAAGCCCAGTTGGCATCTCCACTAAGAAATGGAGTTTAGAGGATAACATATATGAATGAAGTAGACTTTTACCCTCTTGTATAATGAAGTAAAAGAATAATATTAGAAGCTAAGCAAAGGCCGTTTATCTCTGATCGGTAAGTAGCTCACTAAGGGAAAAGTGTTCTCTGGATATGAAAACTTGCTGAGATTTTCAAGCAGCCTTAGAGGATCAAAGTTCTCAATCCTGACAGGAAAAATTCAGCCTGCCTCACTGTGTCCTTAGTCAGTGTCTGTGGTTTCCCAGTATGACCTAATGTTTGTTGACACTAAGGACGTGTGGTGCTGTTGTGCTCCTGTGTCTGCCTGCCGCCACTGCAGGAGATTGCTCTCACTCAGGAGCCCGCAGCATCCATCCTTCCCGTCACACTCATTCACCCAGTGACACTTTATCTTACTTTGTCCCTTTTGTCTTCTTTTCATCTTCTTTGTCTTTCTTCCTCTTCCATCTCACCCATCATCTCCTATTCTGGCTACAGATGCAATATTTTTATCTTTAAATCCTCGCACTTTTAGCATGTCCTACACACACCCAGAACCTATTTATTCCCTAAATCTTAACTTTGTGCCTACCATGTGCCAGGCATACGGAAAACTAAGATGAAAAAGACAAGTTTCCAGACGTCTGGGAATGTAGTCAAGTGAAAAACAGCTTTCATATTTCTTGTGCCTCTTATAAAATACAGAACACTTGGATCGGAATAAAATAATCAATCCTCGTAACAACTCAGTGAAGTAGCTAGGATAATTATTACCATCATTGTAAAAAGCAATCTGCAATATCTTTGTCTGATTTTTCCATCAGTGCTCAAAATACCACCTTCTTCTTTCTCCTTGGTCCATGTTGACATGAAATCAAGAGGTCTCATTAATCCTGTTTTCAAACTTATGTTTCTCGATCACCCTCCAATCTTTTACCGGCATGTTATTTTTAAAAATTAAACACCTTTTCTCATGACTCTCTGTATTTGTTAGAATATAAATAAAGAAATATTGGAGCTTCTTTCCCACATTCTCCTAGGTAATCCAATATTTGTTTTTAAAGTATATATGGGTCTTTAATTGGAAGCCTCTTCCGGGAAGGGACTTGTAAACCATATAAATCACTGTTATATCAAGCAAGTGCTTGATATAGATTGACTAAATTTAATATAATTTACAGAATTAATTTCTCGTGCCTCCATCTTATGTCTATGAATAATTCTTTTAATTTCCTAAATGACCTCAGTTTTGTGTGGGGGTTTTTTTTTTTTTTTTTTGAGACAGAGTCTAAATCTGTTCCCTTGACTAGAGTGCCGTGGCGTAAGCTTAGCTCACAGCAACCTCATACTACTGGGCTCAAGCCATCCTCCTGCCTCAGACTCCCAATTAGCTGGGACTATAGGCATGTGCCACCAAGCCAGGCTAATGTTTTCTATATATATATTGTGAGTGGTCCAGCGAAGTTCTTTCTATTTTTTTTTTATTCGAGATGGAATCTCACTCTAGCTCAGGCTGGTCTTGAACTCCTGAGCTCAAAGGATCCGCCCACCTCGGTCTCCCAGAGTGCTAGGATTACAGGCGTGAGCCACCACGCCCAGCCTCAGTGTTGTGTTGAATTTTACCTTGTCTTCAAAATTCCTTCCCACAATTTGAATTTTCTTACGTTTCTTTGCAGCTGATAGATGAGCCCAGAAAATTTGATATTTTACTGAAATTAAATAAGGATATCTTGAATTTCTTTATCTATGTCTGTAATCAAAATACTAAGTCATACCAGAACCCAAACTTTGTCCTGTGGTTTCTACAGATCTACATGATTACTAAACCACTAGTTACTACTGGCTGGTTATGAACCAATAGGCAGATCTTTGCGGATGTCCGGTAGTGATACAATCATCTGTCGTGTGTGTGTGTGTGTGTGTGTGTGTGTGTGTGTGTGTGTGTGTGTATGTGTATAAAATCAGAATGTTACATCAAAGCCTTACTGAAGATCAAGTAGATTGTTCCATTTTTCTCTCCTTATCACTCCCTCATAGGAAGAAATTTAGATTGCTATAGTAAAGTTTCGCATACATGTATGTGGATGACTCAGTTGTAAACTGGTTGCCCATACCGCTGATAATGCACTGGGACTTTTCAGTGGCTTCCTAGTCAACAGCAACAAACGGTGCTGCACTCATTTCTTCTGCCAGTTTTCTGTGTCCCCAAGGCATGCTTGTTTGAACACATCAAGAAGAAAGTAATCTTAGACAACTTACTGCTTTTTTTGAATGTATTTTTCCGTCTATCTTGTGACAGATACTGTACTTTACAGTTAGTTGATCAAAGGTGACTTTTTAAAGACTGAGGGAGGCACAAACGAGTTCAGCCTATGTCCCTAGCTTTCATTCACTGTCTCAGGAAGGTGTGTGTAGCTCCATCTCTCTCTCGTATTTTTAAGCAGTTACTTGAGATTTAGCTTTCTAATTGTATTCCTGTAAAATTCCCATTTTCCTATGTTCTGTATTATTTAATTTGCCTTTAAATTTCTGATGCATCTTTTCGGTTGCTTTAAATTTCTGCTACCCCTTCTATAATATATATTAGCATAGTTATAACTCTCTGTTGATTTATGTGAATGAAAAGAAACACAGACCCAGATAACTCAAAACTAATTTATTTGACTTTGGATTTTAAGATGGTTTTGTACCAGGTTTGCATTCCCACTTCGGTTTTATTTGAGCTGCTGTTATGATCAGTTGACACTCCTTAAGCATGTACCAGCTGGCTAATGGAATGAATAGGCAGGTCTAAGGAAGATGAGCTAGGATGGAAAATTGGCTATAGATAATACACACATGGATCATTGAAAATTGATTGTGGTTTGTTCCTGTTCCCAGAAAACTGCTTAATGACCCAGCTTTCTTGGTCTTCTTTCCATAAAACTTTATATTCTAATATAATGAGTTTGTTTTACAAAGAAACTATTAAGATATTTAAAGGAACCAAGTATAAAAGTACCAAGTACCAAGACCTAAATTTATGTCTGAATAATTTTTTAATTGTTCAAGTTCTGTATGTTCTTATATATTCTCCTACTGTTTGCTTTTCTTTGCAATTTACAGTTCTGTTTGCAGTTTATACTTCTGTTTAATCATTTCATTAAAAACTATCTTATTTCATACACACTGATGTTTCATAATCTTTGATAATTTAGGTATTTAGCCTCTGTGATAATGTGCAATAGAAACTAGATTTATTATTTTCTTACCAGAAAGTTATTAGCAAGAGTACCAGAGGAAACAACAGAAGCTACAGTAGTGGAAAAACTGCCTGACTTTGTACCCTTAATTTCGAAGGTGGTAATACTGCTTCAAGGTCAGAATACATGATTGCTAGGAATTGTTGTTTTCATATTTGGAAGTAAAGCTGTGCAGAGAGAGCTTATGCAGGAGAATTTGAGGTGACAAGTAGTGAATGCTCAACATTCTTAGGACAAGATAGTGATCAGTCCTCCTCCATTCCTTCTGCCTCCCCAGTGTCTGCCTATCCCCTAGTTATCTGTGAACAAATACAGAAGCAGTGGTGTTCCTAGTTAGGCCTTTTTTTTTTCATTTATTTTATTTTTTGCCTGTTAATGATAAAATGATTTCTTCAGGATTTGCTGCACACATGTTTGTGGAGGAGATAGACAGCATGATAGATCACATGATACATAGCCTTAAAAACAGGGGTCAAGTTTTGTTTGCTTTGTTCCTCTTCCTTCTTGGATCATTAGCAGTGTTACTTTGGGCAACTTAGTCAAGGTCTCTGAATGTCACTTTCCTCCTGTGCAAACTGCTGGTAATAACTATGTTATCATGTTTAGATAGGATAATACTTTGTAAACTTACAGCTCTATACCAGCATTAGTTGTTAAACCAACTACATATCCCTGAGTTGGACATCCCAACCACAGAAATGGGACGCTACATACCATGTTGGCTGTAGACAGCAGCTAAGCCCACTTTCCCAGTGGGAAAGTGCCTGCCCCACCCAGGCTCTGCTCCTCCTTTTGTGATCCTTCCTCCCTGGTGAAGTCATTTCATTTCACCTCAGGTAGTCTTCTTCAAATATATATTAATACCTTCTTTTCTCTCTGGTTATTCTTGTAAACCAGAAGGCATCCTTAGTCGTGCCAAGTAAAATTAATAACAGTGCTAGATATAGTTTTAAGTGAAATTGAAACTAAAGAAGAATCAGTATCAAACTTCATAGTTCTACTTTTTTTTTTTTTTTTTCATTTTTTCTTCTTGTTTTTTCTTCAGTCAGTTACCACGGAGGACAAACTTCATAGTTCTTGAAAGTACCAAGAATAATTCCTTCCAGGTCTCTGCAAGAATCCTTACTGAATCTTGTTCTCTGCAGATGTACAGCATTTCAACCATATTCTGACTCAAAAAGGTTTTTGTAGTCTGGTCTAGAAATTTAGGCAAACATTTTAACACACGTTTTATGGGAAAATGCATTCTTGTTTATTTGTAAGTGTATATATTTTGCTCATAATTAGAGAGCTACCCAAACAAGTTTTCTCCCTGATGATTTTTAACTCTTTCTTTTGTCAGTAGGTGATCACCTAGGTGGATCTAAGTATGATTGATTATCTGTTTTTATTTAGAAACTACCACACTAATTTATGGGAAGGGGAGAATTGTATCTGGAATATTTGTACCCTTTCATTTTTTTTACTTACATCAATAAGGGTGAAAAAGGATCTCTGTTTTGAAGCTAGATAAGATACATTTTTCATGAACTACTGTATGAGACAGAGTCCCCAGATCATTTCAATAGGCTGTATTATTATTTTAAAGAGCTGGAAGGAGAAGGAGTTGTGGTCATCAGATGGACTTGTCCTTTGTGGTACCGTAAGGGTGGGCTGTGAAACATTACCTGATTGCGCGAGTCCAGGGGCTAAGAAGGTGCACATGTTGGTGACAGGCAAGTGCTTCATTTCATTGACCCAGTCAGTGGTCCCTCCCAGGATCAGCAAGTGCTAAGCTGCTGAGTTAACGGAAAAGACATTTTTTGAAGATCTCGATATTAATAAGAGTTTATAAAAATAAGCATTATACAAAAATAAGCAGATGTGTTTGTTGGAGATTAAGAGGGTGGTAAAATAGTTTGAAAGCATAGTATTAGGAATATGGAGGTAAATACCAGGAGAAATAGATTTTAAAAAAAAGAATTGAAATTATTTTTCTTTAGTGAGTAGGGAAGGATGATGGAGAAGACTGCTGTATTTTATTGTAAGTCTTTTAAATAATATTTGTCTTTTTAAGCTATGTGCATGTTTTACTTTGATAAAATAAAAATCAATATAAAATAAAACATTCTTATAAACTTGTTAATATCATTTGGGGATTATGTAAATAGTATATAGTACTATAATAGTGTAATTAAATGTTTTAATATAGAATCTATATAATTATCCAGTTTCAAAATTTTGCGATTAGATTTATAGTTCTGTCTTTGGGTTATATTTGTTTCCAACTTTATACCTCTCTTTTTCTTAGCTTTATTGGTGTAGCATAAGTAATATTCAAGCCAGGGATGATCGTCGTCCTATGTTGCTATCCAGAACACCTTGCATGGTATCTCACACATAGTAAACTCTCAAAATATGCTGGATAGATAAGTTTTCTGCATTTTTACCTTTTTTAAAAAATGGCACAAGTAATACATATTCACCATAGAAAAAATAGTAAACGCAGGGAAGCAAATAAAAAAATACAACCTCAAAACTCACTTTACCATTTGGATAACATCACTGCAAATGTTTTTCTATGCAGTATGTACATGTAAATAAATTTAAGATTATCCTATACACACAAAAAACCAGCTTTGTGTAACAAATATGTTACGAGTGTCTTTCTGTGCCAGGTGTTCATTTTTAATGACTGCTAATCTTTCGCATATGCAGATATGCCATAATTTATTTAACCAATCCTTTATTACCAAATATTTAAGTTTCTATTCTTTTTCTTTAATTGTTTGTTTTTTTGTTTTTTTTTTTTTATACAGAGTCTCACTGTGTTGCCCGGGCTAGAGTGCCGTGGCGTCATCCTAGCTCATAGCAACCTCAAACTCCTGAGCTCAAGCGATCCTCCTGCCTCAGCCTCCCGAGTAGCTGGGACTACAGGCATGCACCACCATGCCCGGCTAATTTTTTCTATATATATTTTTAGTTGTCCAATTAATTTCTTTCTAATTTTAGTAGATACGGGGTCTCGCTCTTGCTCAGGCTGGTTTCGAACTCCTGAGCTCAAACAATCCGCCTGCCTTGGCCTCCCAGAGAGCTAGGCTTTTTCTTTAATTGTTTAATGAGGATCTTTGTACATATAATTTTGCATACTTATTCAAATATTTTCTTAGGATAAAGCGGGATTTTTAGGTCACCTAGGACATACTAAAAGATCTTTATTATGAAGCCACGTTATCCTCCAGAAATGTTTTATCAGCTGTGGTCCCCATTAGTAGAGAGGAGAATATCCATTTCACTTGTGGAGAGTTTCCATGTGGGCAGAAACATTTATCCTTGTTGGGTTAATTGTTATTTCTTTGAATAATAGTGAATTTGAACATTTAAAATATAGATACATATATTTGGCCAGTCATGTCTTTTGATTATTATTCAAAATTTAATAAGAAAAAAGATGGAATTTTTATATTAAGGATATATGATTTAACTGTCTCATATTGCAAATATTATTCCAGATTTTTTCTCTTTCATTTTCTTTTCAGTGTTTCTTCCCTTTATATAAAAAGTTTCTTTTTAATTTTTGTATTCAGAGCTATCAACCATTTAAAAAATTTTTGCCCCAGCGTCATGCTTCAAAAGTCCGTTCCTTTCCTAACATGATATGCCTAGAATGAATTGATTTTCAAAACTTAGTGGGGTGACTACCTCTCAAATTTCTGTTTTCCCATCAGGAAAGCAATAGAAGAACTGCTTAAGGAGGCAAAACGTGGGAAGACCAGAGCAGAAACAATGGGACCTATGGGTTGGTAAGTTCTTAAGTGATCTTCCTTAAAACTTAAAAAAATATTACAAAGAAGAGTTTTGGCTGAAGATAGAAATATGTAAATCTTTAGCATGTAGAGGAAATGTTAAACTGTAGATGTAGAGGAAATCACCCAGAGGCAAGTGTAGAGTAAGAAAAGCACTGAGAGCCAAATGCTGGGGAACTCTAATAACATGAAGAAGTGGGCTGCAGGGTGTGTATGGAGGATATCATTATGGTTTTATCATCTCTTTGCTTCACAAGTCCCTAAGAGATATAGCGATACTACAGTGTCCAAAAGCACCTATGTGAGAGTAATATTATCTCGGGGTTTACCAGTTAAGAATTTCTGTTTTGGGCCTGGCAAGGTGGCTCCTGCTTGTAATCCTAGCACTTTGGGAGGTCAAGGTAGGAAGATCACTTGAAGCCAGAATTCAAGGCCAGCCTGGGCAATAGCAAGACCCCCATCTATACAAAGAATATAAAAATTAGCTGAGTGTGGTGGCATGCCTCAAGTCCCAGCTACTTGGGAGGCTGAGGCAGAAGGATCTGTCGAACTCAGGAGTTTGAGATTGCTGTGAGCTATGATGACACCACTGCACTCTAGCCAGGGTGACAGAGCGAGACCCTGTCTCCAAAAAGAAAAAGAAAAAGAGAATTCTGTTTTCATTATAGCCCTTAGTAAATTAAAGTAATTTTAGAAAATTAAAATAAGTATTTTGATTATGTGACAATTTAGCCATGTAGAACTAAAGTTTACCTTTGTAGTCTCTATACAAGATAGAGCTTGTTAAAACTTTATATATTATTATATGAACAGAGGAAAATTTTAACTTTAAGAATTAATTCTACTCTTTTAGGTGCTTCTTTAGCAATAGTATTTGCATTCAATAAATATCCCGATTTGGGATCTTTTATCTGCAATTAAAAATTCATTACAGTGGAATACTGTGGGCCATTAAAAAGAGTTAAATGTAGAAATGGGATAAGAGTAGAAGCTAGACTTCTGAACACATCTCGTTTTGCACATTTGACTTTTAGAACCATACACATGGTTTACATTAAATATAAAACAAAATTAAATCAAAATATAGGGAAAAGATAATCCTTAGAAATCAAGTAAAATAAAACAAATGGACCTAAATAAGCCATGGAGTGGAAGGCTTAGCCACATAGAAAGGAACTATTTCAAGTGATCTGAAATCTGACTATATTTCCAAAAGACAATCATCATATTATTAATAATAATATTGGTATTGCTATTCTGAAAATATTATATAGTAGGATAAAACAAATAAGTAAATATTTTCTGTATGTAAATACCAAGATTTTTAGTGTAAAAGAGATAGAAATATACAATAAAAGATGTAAAACTTACCTATAATCCTAAATTTGAATTGGAAATATTGGTATGAAGTCGTGTTAGATTTTCTCTTTTGAAAAAAGAAAAGAAAGATAAAAGCTTTTTCTAGTTCTGTTCACAGAAAAGTCCTAGCAATAATAACCACCCACATCTAGTTACACCAGATCAGGAGGACTTAATGTCAGGTTGCTCTTGCTTAAGTTGGTGACCACTAGATCTCTCCATTATAAAGGTACATTTTTTTCAGCTGAGATATTTTAGGGGGGTGGGAATGAGATGAAGGTATTGCGTGCTCAGATATAATAACAGTCTGTAAATTTATAGTAATTAAATTAGTATGAGGTTAGTATAAAACTAAACAAATTAGTGAGAAAGAATAGAGAATTGAGAATAGAGACCCACATGTGCATAGGAACTTACTGTGTGCAAAAGGTCATGATTCATATTAGTGGAAAAAGGAAGGATTATTCAGTAAGTGATGGTAATACAATTGACCATTCACCTATAATACTAAAAATTAATTTCAGAAAGACTAAAAAGCTGAATATACAAAACAAACTATGAATCTTATAGAAGAAAATGTAGGATAATACTTTATACTATTGGCTAGGATAGGGTAGAAACCCTCCTCAGCCAGGCACAAAACCTAGAAGCTATAAATGAAAAAATTGATAAATTTGACTATGTCATAATAATAATTATGGTTAAATAAACTGTAGTATATCCTATTGTGGAGTACTACACATTCACTAAGAATCGATCAGTGCCACATGAATCCTTGTGGGAAAATGTCTAGCATGCGAAAAACTGAGTTGTTGATACACATGTATAATCCTCCATGGGCTGGATTGGGGGAGGGTATGGGACCTCATAATGCACAAAGGTCTGAGAGAAGACAGACCTTCCGACAGTGAGCTCTAAGGAGAGCATAAGGCAGGGGTGCGCTCCCCTGTGCTCCTCTACTGGGGATATACAACAAATATATACGCTAGTTGTAACTTTTTAATAGAGATTTTTAAATGAGAAAAAAAATCTGGAGAGATTTCTAAAAATGCAGATCTCCTTCCCTACTTTACCCTAGGATATTCTGATAGAGAAGTTTAAGATGGGTCCTATAGATTTTTTTTAAAGCTTCCCAAAAGAGCTTATCAACCAAGTTTGGGAAGCACTGCTCTGAACACTTGGGCAAATCAGTCATGTGGAAGACTACTGCAGTAAAAATAAAAAAGGAGTCCACCTGCTTCTCTCTCTCTCTCTCTCTCTCTCTCTCTCTTTCTCTCTCTCTCTCTCTCTCAAGTTTTTACATTTTCACTTTTTGTCTTTGTTGCTCTGGAAGCGGGGATCTCTGGGGACTTGGGAACTTCGGGGGTTCCTGACTTTTGCCTAGCCAGCCGTTGGTCCAGCACACCCAAACAGACATGGGCTGTGAACGGAGGTCTGGACCCAGGACAGCCATGGCTTACTTCTGCTCCCTGGTGCTGGGACAAGAGCATCCGCCCTATATCCTACTCGTCCTCTGTTTAAATAAGCAGGTGTGTGTAAACAGAAACTTTTAACCACTAGTCATTGGTTCCTAAATTTATCTGCACATGTGGAATCACCTGGAGAGCTTCAAAAAATACTCATACCTGTGTCCCCCTATCAGTGATTATTACCTTGGGATGTGGCCTGGGCTTTGGAGTTTTAAAAAGATACCCAGATGTTTCTAAAGTGCACACACATTTGAAAAACACTTTACTAGTCCCTGCTTATTAAAAAGAATGATACCAACCTGCTCTGCAGAATCTACAGCCATCCCACACCTCTGCCAGGGGCAGACAGCTCCTCTGCACTTAGGTAACACTTAGGTAGCCTGGCCAGATGTCCAGCCACCAGAGTCCCAAGACCCATCCCTGTGGAGTGGACCTTCTTGGACAGATCTTAAAGGAGTAGACAGTCTGTTGCTTACTAGTGGGCTATGGCGTGTTTTTCTAAACATCTGGAAGACCTTTATATTTGCTTTAAAATTTAAAATAGAACTAGAGCAAATGACATTGTTTTTTCATTTTGGATATTCCATAAGAAATATCTTAGTGAATTAGGCATCTACCCAAAAGAGCAAAAAACATTCTATGATAAAGACATCTGCACCCGAATGTTTATGGCAGCCCAGTTCACTATTGCAAGGATGTGGAAAAACCCAAGTGCCCATCAATTCATGAGTGGATTATTAAAATTTGGTATATGTATACAGTGGAATATTACTCAATCATAAGAAACGACAGTGATCTAGCACCTCTTATACTTTCCTGGATTAAATTTAAGCCCCATTATCCAAAGTGAAGTACCACAATATCGGAAGAATGGGCTCCACTTGTACTCGCCATCAAATTGGTACTAACTGATCGACTAGGGTGCTCACATGGCAGTAATACTCTCCAGGGATTAGGGGGATTGGCGGGGGCGGGGAGGGGGTAGTAAACCCGCAACTAAAGGACACGGGGAGCATTGTAGCGGGGGAAGGGCATGCCTCTAACCCTCTCTTGGGTGAGGCAAAGACATAAAGTGTAACCATAATGTTTGTACCCTCACAATACCCTGAAATAAAAAAAAAGAACTATCTTAGTGAGATAGTTGAGCAGGTGCCAGAAAGAGATTGCTGAACCAAAGAAAATACAAATGGGATGCATTTTTTATTTTATAAAGAAAGAGACCATTTGGTGCTATATACTTTGTTGGCTGGATTTCAGCAAAAGAATCTCTTTGGAAGCTGTTGTTGTCAGAGGCCTTGGCGAAGCTGAAATATTGGCTCATGTGACTTCCTTTTAGTCAACATAAAGGAATTTATAAGCATAAATTTGAGAAATTTGCCCAGCTTCCCTGTCTACAGAGCTGTTTTTATTCTGGTCACGTTCACTTCAGCTTATCTCTAGCCCAGGGTAACTCCTGAGTCTAGTGTCTGTTTCCACAGCCTCGCACTAGGAAAGGCTTATATTTTGGCACAAAATGTTCCAAAGGTTGAATTGAGTGAAATGATCCTTCAGTTCTCTTAGCCCAGTTGTTTTAAGGGGAATGACATTTTTGGATGCTTTTCTGTTTGGGTTTGGAGTCAGTCTGGAGACTAGGAGGAAAATCACCTACATTGTTTTTCTATTTTATGTCATCAACTTTTGATTATTAGAAAACAAATAATTTCTCCAATCTTTATCCAGACCTGTGTTTTTTTATTTATTTAAATATCCACTGAGCACCAGGAGATATGTTTAGAGGCCAGTCATGAGCAGCAGTAGAGAAGACACACTTCCCTGGCCTTAAAGTTTTGACTCCACTGGTGGGTACAGACACATGAGCAGCTGATCACATGCAGTGTGCCACGCTTCCTGTGTCAGAACCAGTGGGGATGGCGGGGAGGGCTGGCATCTCGATGATTCAGGGATGACACTCTTGGCAATGTTTGAGGGCCACGGAGATCCAAAGCCTTTATACGTAAAGAACATGAGGCCCAGAGAGGTTTGCGAAGACCCCCAGCTAGCTAATTGCTAATGAGACTATAATTTTGCTTTCCTGTCTGTAGTTTAACACTCCTTGTGCTACCAGTACACCACCTCTCTTCTGTGGATTATTGTCTGATAACATGCTGAAATGCCAGTGCTTACTGCCCCTGCTTCCCACATTCCTTTCATATCCAGTTATGAAAGTTCAAAGCGCTCTGAATATGTTACTGTTAGATCACATATCTATGTAAATGATGTGTGTTGCTGAGAGAGGAGGCCAGGGATTAGAGCCTTGCAGTCTGTCCCGGTGTACTGCTGTTCACATAGCTGCCTCTGAACTTCCACTTCCCCTACCTTCTCTTCCTCTCGGTAGTCTAAAGAGCAGGGATACGTTGCACAGCCTGGTCTGTATTTTTGCTACAGGGCCTAGCATAATGCTTGCATATGAAAGATTCTCAGATCTTTAAAATACACACACACACACACACACACACACAAACTATTTTTCTTTACTTTTAGGTAGAATGTTAGAGACAGTCGTTGAACACCCACTGTGAACTTAGGACTGTTGTATGCAGAGTAATTGAGGGTTAACAGTTTAGTAATGGGGATTATAACAATATAAAAGGCAATTTTCAGGTGGCCACATGCTGAGGTGTTTGATTGCCAAATTATAAACTGTGGCACCATGGGTGGTTATGGTAGTTAGTGGTGGAATTAAACAACAAAATGAGTTGTAATCAACCATAGCATCAAGATAAAAAACATTACCCTTATTTCGTGGAGAGCTGGGAATATAGTTATGCTTCTGCTTCTGTCTTTCTAGAGGCATTATTTTAGACTGACATCCATGATAGTGCAAAGAAATGTATGGACTAGAAGATACAATGCTGTTTTCTGGCATGGGAATGGATTTGGCCATAGGATGAAGGGATGAATTGAAGTGCATTGCATGGAAGCTTGCTTCCATGTCTCCAAGGCGTCTGTGTCCTTAACCATAAAAATAATTTTCATGAATCATAATTTCCCAATGCCTGGTATATTTCACACATCACAAATTCAGGTGTGTTTGAGTGATTCTCTACCTTTGTCCTCGTCCGTGTTGGTGACTCTCCTGGGCTCCGAGTGGCCGGCTATTCTTAGCAGACCTGTCACCGTATAGACCTGTTCTGGATGGAGAAGCCTCAGCTCCAAGAGTGCTGATGTGCTTTTCGCCTGCAGCTTCTTCCCTGACTGCTCTGTTAATTGGCCATCTGGTGAGAATGCAGCCAGTCTCTGTTCTGCTCCCTCTGCCCCATTCAAGACCATGTACCAGAGCGGACGCTGCAGTCACGCTCCCTGGTTCTTATCCAGCTCCATGTCTTACTAGCTTGGGGTTGTGAATAAGCTGCGTTACCTCTTCTTTTGTTCATCCAGAAAATGGGTGATGGTTGTACAGATGAAATGAGGGAACACTGGAAATGTAACGGCACAGGGTGATTGCCTCCCAACTGTACCCTATTGGCTAGTGAGCTTATCTCACTCTTTGATGGGTCCTCTTCATGAAAATATTTCAATAAGAAGCCGGAAGTGGCAGGTCTAAATCTGTAGAAAGTTAGATACTACTACTTCTGCCCTTTAATGAGAGAGACAAAAATACTAAAATCAGAAAAACCCCATTGCATTTATCTTCTTCTTTCTGTTCTCTAGGTTGGTTTTATACTTTACTGTTTTTCATAAGTCAAGCATGATAACTGCAGGGACCAGATACCCTGTTTTTGCAAATTACCTTAGATAGTGTGCCTACTCAAAAAAAAAAAAGAGAGAAAAGAAAAGATAAGAAGCTTATAATCCTAGCTGCAATCAACCCAGTCTGTCTTACGGCAGATTCTCTAGCGATCGGCCTCTCCCGCGGCAGCTGGGCCCCTCCGTCACAGCTTCTGGGCCCACAGATTTGAAATTGAAGGGAATGCTTCCCTTTTAGAGTTTAGCATAGATACAATACCTGATCTTAAATCTGACAGTTGTGTCATGGGTGCTTTCTGAAGCAGTTTTAACCAGTCTTGTGATATTTAGGGTTTATAGGCATTTATGCTGTTAGCACCTTAAATCTGGCCCTTGCCATGTGAGCCAGTATAACTTCCTAGAGCCAAAAATAAACCAAAAATAAAAATAACTAGCCAGAGTGGAAAAGTTGACATTCTGTAAGTCAGAGCCACAGACAAGAGGGCAGCTGCCCTGTCCTGTGGCCTCCTTCAGGCCCTCCCCTCAGCACACCTTTGGCCATAGGCAGTGACAGACGAGCAGACACAGCAGGCACCCAGGGCTTGTGCTCTGCTGCAGGGCTCGGATTGTTACGTCACGTGAGCAAAGGCTGTGGAGTGGTTGAGTATCAAATACCAATCTATCATGCCATCTCACACACAGGGAAAAAATGGCAGTAAGGAAGAGCTGAGAAATAAGACAGATAAGGAAATGAAGTGATTTCCTAATGTGGTGAATGAGAAGAGAGTACTTTTCTAAAGCAGCAGTCCCCAGCCTTTTTGGCGCCAGGGACTGTTTTCATGGAAGATAATTTTTCCACAGACCGGAGAGGGAGGGGACTAGTTTTGAGATGATTCAAGCACGTTACATTTATTGTGCACTTTATTTCTATTGTTATTACATTATAATATATAATGAAATAATTATAGAACTCACCATAGGTTGGGGATCCCTGCTAGAAGGTTAATACTCAGAACATGAGCAGGGAATCCTGACACTGGAAGGGACTTCAGGGATCACCTACCTACTTCAGCCTTTAGTTTTACATCTGAGGACACCAAGTCCTAGAGAGTTTACAGTACATTTGGGAAATATATTCTTTTCTTTTTTTTAGGTGGAGTCTTGCTGTGTTCTGTTCTTCTTTAACTTATTATTACAGGTGATTTGAGACTTTGGGATGACATCTTGAGTTGCCATCTTGGAAAAATCCCTGGTGTATTAACTTGTTTGAGTGCTATACCTACTCTTTCTCATGAAGAGAGAGTGAATAATAATAATAAAGGTCTACACTCCCTTGTTTAAAACCCTTGGATCCAGACAAGTTTCTAAGTTTAGCTGTTTTCACATTTTAGAAAAGCACCACAGCACATACAGCATGTGTTACAACTCCTCCTCCCCCCGGGGTACTCATTCAACATAGTGTCATTTCTTCAGCAAAACATATGAATGTTTACACTAAATAGGATAAAGACTACATATAAATAGCTCAATATAAGGTCAGGTCAAGTTTTGCTGCCAGACAAATTTTGTTATAAAAAGAACTTAGTTTTAATAGTTTTTTAAATTGTGGAATTGGGGATAAGAAATTACGGATCCATAGGTAACACATGCCAGACACCACGCTAAATGCTTTATACATTATTTCATTAAATCTTCACAATAACTTTAGAAGGTAGATGCTTCTGTTATTCCCATTTTACAAGTGGGGGAAATCAATGCAGAGAGGAATTAAGTAACTTCCCCATGGTCACACAGCTAGTTAAATAGTAGACTAAGGGCTTGTATATGGCAGGCATCGTCCCAAGCGTTGCATGTTCTCATTCATTTGATCTGCATGCAACCTCCAAGACAGTTGCTAGTACTATCCCCATTTAACAGCTAAAAGGCAACAGGAGATTGTAGTATGTGCTCAAGGTTCAGTCTGATAGCTAGTATGATTCCAGAGCATGTGTGCTCAGCTACTGTACCATGTAGTATGATTTCTTAACAATGAAATAACTGGCTGTGAGATTCAGCAAAATTAATTACGGCGTTAAAGGCTAAGGCAGCTCTCCCCACTGATTTCCTTGGATATTCGTTTTGTTGTTGTTGTTCTTACACTTGGATCTGTTCAGTGCAGATTTTATAGTTTTCTTACATGAAATCATTTACTATGTGTACCTTCACATCTGCTTGCAACTACTCCCTGCTCTCATCACCCTGCCTTATTTATTAATAGAGTATGAGTGAGCACATGTCGTCATTTCTGTAGTGTGTACGGGCATGTTTGAGAGAGGTCTGACTTTCAAACCCCATCCCCACCGTACCCCAAGCCCAGGTCTTGCCAAGCCATCCTGGGCTTTCCCCTTAAATAGAATCCCAGGCACAATCAACATTAAAAATTTCATCTTTGATGTTAAAAGAGATGCGAATACCAGTTTTCTTGTGGAATTGTTCTAGAAAACCATTTCATTCTTTGAATAACTCTTCGGGTCACTGTTGAGCCAGTGGGTTACACTAGCAGGTGGAAGGTGGGAGAGGTCTCCTCTGCCTCCCTCAGCAAAATGCCACAGTTCTGTAAGCAGAGCTTTGCTCACTTCAGAAAAGCATATGGTTTTAAAGATGATCTGACACTGAGGATAGCAAAATAGAGTAGAATTCACCATGAATTACCAAAGGTTTTGTTTTCAGAGCCTAGATTATTGTCCCATCTGGGACTAGTCCCCTTTCCTCATTGTTTAATCCAAATTTACCAGCACTAGGATGGCCAACTCCAGTGAAAATACCCAGAATTATTCTGTAGCTGGCCATTTTTCACTAACTGTTCCTAGCCTTGTATATTCAAGAGGTACATGTGGTCCATTTTCTCGTGAAAATGATTTTGCTCCTACAGTAAACACCAGCACTGTTGGCAAAGAGGGGCATTCTAAGCTTTTTTTTTTTTTTTTGAGACAGTTTCACTCTTTTGCCCAGGCTAGAGTGAGTGCCGTGGTGTCAGCCTAGCTCACAGCAACCTCAGACTCCTGGGCTCAAGAAATCCTCCTGCCTCAGCCTCCCGAGTAGCTGGGACTACAGGCATGCGCCACCATGCCTGGCTAATTTTTTCTATATATTTTTAGTTGTTCACATAATTTCTTTCTATTTTTAGTAGAGATGGGGTCTCGCTCTTGCTCAGGCTGGTTTCGAACTCCTGAGCTCAAACAATCCGCCCGCCTCGGCCTCCCAGAGAGCTAGCTAGGATTACAGGCGTGAGCCACCGCGCCCAGTCGCATTCTAAGCTTTTTACTTTCCTTGATGACGGGGTGTTTTTCCTGTAGGCTCTCAGTGTTGTGCTGTTCTGGAACATGCCAGTGAATCATTGCTGAGTTTGCAACTGCAGTGGCTCAAGTGTCACCGCCAAAGCAGTGCCTGCATTCGGTAATACCCTGTCAGGCCACTGCGGGAAGAACTCAGCTTGCCCCCTCATCATGTGCCCTCCTTAAGCACAGGACTGTCCTAATGAGGACGTTTCCCCAGGAGGTATAAATGGCTTTACTTGGAAACTACTGAGGTAGCATAATGCTGGTGTGCTTTTCTGCAGGCTCAGGGAAGCCCTGTAAGGCTACAGAGAGTGCAGTTGCTGGCACCCCCGCCCCTTGCGGAACTGTTCCTTGTTCTTGTTTGTCGTCTTCGCTCCTCATCTCGTTCACTGCGCTAAACTCCAGTGCTGTCACCACCTCTGAGTGTTCCCACTGCTTCTACTGCACCCCATTGTCCTTTTCTAAGTTTCTTTTCTCTTTGTTTGAGTTCACTCCCTTGTCACTTTTCCTGGCCTGAGCATTAACCAGGCACAGCACACTGGGAGTAACCTTTGATTCTTCTCAGATATTTTCTCTGTCCTTGTAAGCTCAAGAGCTACTTATCTGCGGCAGGAGGCATTTTCTTTTCTTTTTCTTTTTCTTTTTTTTTTTCTTTTTTCTTTTTTCTTTCTTGCTTTTACTGCCAGATACAATGCCATTCTGGTTGCCCGAGGTAGTCTGGTCTCCATGTAAGTGCTTGTATTTCACTTATACCACACTAGACTACACAAATACCACAGTAGAGTACTGCCGGGTTGATTTTTGAAGTACTGTGCAGGGTTCACTGTAAATCAAAGTTTTATAGAAAGATGGATATTCTACATTCATTTTTGTTTAATACCAGCCACCCTGAGTAACATGATTTTGGGGATCAACATATTCCTGAAATAGCTCATTGGCAGATGCCCCAAGGCCAAGAGAAATACACCAATTTTCATTCGTGTAGGGTTTTCTTTTCCAAAATGAAAGATTTACTGCACCTGAAAAATAAAATAAATACCGTAGTATATAACTAAGCATGTAAATTAGCAATTTAATTAGTTGCAGCTTCTCTCCTGGGTAAACATGAATCATGAAGCAACTTAAATATACACTGCACAGCATTCACCGAGGGTGAGCATGAGTAAGGTGTCCTTGCCAGGGCACAAATGAAAGTCCTGAAATACAAAGGGTAGGAATGTTTTTAAAAGTAGAAGGAGATTTTTGCCTATTTATGGATTCTTTACACAATTTATTTCTAGAGTAGATCATTTAGCTCTCATATTGAAGATATAGTAGGATATACTTTTTTCCTTCCTCGGAAAGAGACTTATTTTCACTCTTTGGCAATGCAAAGCATGGCACAATAAATTTAATTCAAAACAGATTATAGTCAAATCAGACTTCTGTTATTTCAGAAGAAAATATTTAATGATCTTGTTAATTCACATTGTGGGCAATAGCTGTACATACAGGGTAGGAAATTTAGTCCCAGTAAGGAAGAAAGGCTTAAAGTATCCAGGCAGGGTCCAGTCAGTCTACTATCTCAGAAATTCTCTTGATTTCCCCCCTGGTACTCAGAGTTTACACTAGGTGGCATGCAAGGAAAGCTGAATACAGTGAGAAACGCGATTCTGTGCAAGCAGGTTTCTTTGGTACTAATCATGATAGTGGGTTCAGCTCTGGAGTTAGCTGTTATATTTGTGATGGTTTTTCTTTTCTCCCCTCCCCCCAGGATGAAGTGTCCTCTTGCTGGCACAAATAAAAGATTTCTGATTAACACCATTAAGAACACATTGCCCTCCCATAAAGAGCAAGAGCATGAACAAAAAGAGGGCAGCAAGGAACCTGCCAAGAGCCAGGCCCAGAAAGAAGAACACCCGAAGCAGCACCGAAGCCATCCTTACAAGCACAGCTTCCGTGCCCGGGGCGCGGTCAGCTACTCCCCGCCGAGGAAGCGGAGCGCCCGGGACAAGCGCGAGCAGCGGCCCAGCAGGCGGTGAGGCCGGCCCGGGAAGGTCAGCCGGGCGGCCTCCGTGCTCCGCTGGGCGCGGGGTGCGGAGAAGCTGCGGGGGACAGGCGTTGGCTGGCAGGGCACACACCTGAGAGCGATTTCTACAGTAGGTCCTTTGTTGTTGTTTTTAAACAGGCTGCTGGCAACAGGCAAAAAAAAATGACCTGGCGACTCTTCAAGGAAACCAGCACAAAGGAAGATGTCTTGGCAAGTTTAAGCTACTTCAGCAGCGTTAGCATACATGTGTGTTGTTTTGATTCTACCTTGTTTGGAAGTGAGTTTCAAAATAAGCAAATCTAGAATTTACAATGTTCAGAGATTGTTAAAACTAGTTCCAGTTTTTTTTTGTCATTTCTCAAAATTTCTCAAAAAAAATAAAATACTTGTAAATCTTATACTTCACTTTTTGGGGGTTTCAATTTTAAAATTTAGAAATCATCTGGGTGTCAGTGACCATATTTATAAAAAATTATAGCCCCCCCCAAGGGCTGGGAATTTACCCGCAAACTCTTTGATACTCTGCATTTGTTTTCCTTTAAGTGAACAATGAAGGGAATTCTCCACATGGCTTTGAATTTAGTGCTCCATATCAACCACCAGAGGTTAAAAAATCGGCTTTGTTGTCCCTGTGCATTCTCAGACTCATTCCTTAGATAGAATGATTTTTCTATATTTAATCTTTTTTAAATATATAGGTTTTAAGTGGTGCTTTAAAAAGAACCCTGACAAATTAAAATTAACATAATTATTTTAGTGCTAGATCTTACTTAGCTAAAAACTTAGGATACCATGATTAATATGTTGTTCCAGAAATCTTCATTTTAAATAAAAGCATGTTTACAATGCTTTCCCCCCACCCCCACCCCAGTATTAGTTTTCAGTATCTGTTTTAACATACTGCAAACCTTTCAAACCTGTATTCCTGCTTCATACTCAGTTAAATGTCGCCAAGCTCCCCCCTCCCCAGTTTTCCGAAGAATCCCAGTGGATGCCTGGCTGTGCCTAGATAATCGCTATGCCACAGCCCTGGTCCCTGCTCCCTGGCAGCCAAGAAAAGCCCTTTCTACATCCTAGAAGGCAATACATCAGAAATATCAGCTTTGGGGTGTCAGAAATTAGAATAGACCGCTCCCCACCACCAAGCTGCTGTGCTACACCCTCAGTCTGCTCAGGAGTGACAAACCCAAAGCTTCTCACTCATCCACCCCTCCTTCTTCTGCTGCAGGCCCCAGGGACTGATCCTGTGACTCTAACCACATACATTTCTTTCAGACACACAAGAGGCATCGTTTGCTTCATCTGACTTTTTATCCATAAGAATAGTGAGACTTGGGAGTGAAGAGGTCTCAGAGGCACTCTTTGGTACCACAAAAAACATTCTATGATCCAAGGAATTGGAGAAACTACCTCTACCTCCTTGGAAGCAGCCAGATCATAGGTTGAGCCCCACCCCTTAGCTCTTCTGAGTCTGGTTACTGAGAATGCTAGTTTGCCTAAGGGGAACCCTTGTTCTCAGTTGGGAAAAGGTTGTAAGGAAGCTTGCTCTCATATGCACAGGAACACATAAAGAAGTAAGTAAATTAGTTAATCTCCATTAAACTGGCCAGAAAACATTGTAAGCAAAATTCAAAGGCAATTTATGAACACATTTTTGTTTGGGTTACCATATTATAAATTTCAATGAACATGAGCATGAAAAAGCCAATAAAAAACATAGATTTGGGAGCATCATTGATAACTGATAAGATGAACTATTTCTTCCATCTATATAGCCCTCTAATTTTCACATTTGGTTTTGATAACATAAAAACTCCCTACATGAAACAAATTCCAGGTATAACACATCTTATGAAATGCCTGAGGGAGCTATTTCTCCTCCAGGTAAATGTATAGCTTGCCCTCAGTGGTGGTCTCCTGTCCTTCATAAATTGTTTTTTCTCATTAATTCCTTAGGGGTAGCTCTCTCGAGATGAACCAATATATACTGTCCAGTTACAAGCCTCTGTTTACTCTGAATTACAGACCTATCAGTCTGCTGGATAGTCTTTCAAAGCTCAATGCCAGTTTACAAAGGAAAAGTCACAAGACTCATTTTTAATCCTACATCCTGCATGAAGAACAAACCGTTGGTACACCCCTTCATTCTCTGACTCTCTCATTCAGTGAACACTTAGAGACAAGCACATGCTGGGGCCCAGACCTGGACAGTTTAAGCCCTGTCCCCAAAATCTTCTTGGCTATATTTGTGTCTTCCATATTGGAAGGTGTGGAGTATTTGTTCAGCACAATATTTGCTTCCTATAATTTTTTTTGGGCCCTGTCCACAGATATTCCAATCTTCCATACTGGTGAAGCAGCTGGTGGTTGTTCTTCAGCACAAAAGGAGTATAGAGTCTTTTATTTTGTTAAAGAGTGAAAATTTTGATTTTGATGAATTCTAAAAATATGTATCTGATGAATCTTAAGAATATGTATGCAAATCTCAAAAAATATTAATAGACACAGCAGATAACTTATATAACCAGCTCATGTAAAACTACCAGAAATACACTAGGAACACAATGAAAAATTGGTGAAGATGAAATTTTCATGGAAGAGGAAATACAAACATCCAATAAACATGAAAAAAAAGTGTTTGAATCAATAGTAAATAAAAAATGCAAATTAAAATGATTTTTTTTTTTCACCTTTCAAATTAGCAAAGGTTTTGAGGGCTTTGTTGTTTTCATTTTAAGTAATTCTGCTGACAAGAGTGTGGTAATCCAGGTACTCTCAAAAAACAATTTGTGAGATGGTAAAATGGCCCGATACTTCCAGGAATCTTTAAAATGTTCTCTTTTGTCAACAAAGTAATCCTGCCTCTAAGAGTTTCACAGTTTGGTTTCAGTATGTATCTGTTATGGGCTGAACTGTGCCCTAACCTCCAGTACCTTGGAATAGGACTGTATTTAGAGATTGGGTCTGTAAAGAGGTGATTAAGGTAAAACGAGACTGTTAGGGTGGGCCTTGATCCAATCTGACTGGTGTCCTTATTAAAAAAAGGAGATGAGGATGCACAGAGACACCAGGGCCTTGTGCACACAGAGGAAAGGCCATGTGAGGACACAAGGACAAGGCTGCCATCTGTGAGCCCAGGTGGGAGGCCTCAGGAGAAACCAACCCTGAAAACACCTTGATCTTGGACTTTGAGCATGCAGAACGGTGAGAAAATAAGTTTCTGTTATTTAAGCCACCCAGGCTGTGCTACTTTGTTATGGCAGCCCACACAGACAATAAATATATAAACAATAGCTTTATCTAGATGCTTGCTAAAACTGTTCCTTATGTAATTATTTAGCTTTTTGTTCTTTTAATTATTCTGCTTTAGAACTAAATGAGCAAATATAGCAATAATAATATCAATGTAAAAATTTAAATCACAAATCTCTTTTATGCTAGCTATGGTCATTTCCCCATATCCCAACACATTATGAGGTTAGGATGCTCTTTTACAGAATGAAGTATATGCTCTGAATTAGTAGCCAATAAATTGTTTTCTCCCAAAGCCAAGGCACAACTAGTCTAGAAACCAAGAGCAGGATGTGGCAAATCTCAAAATTAAAATTAATGATTTACTCTCAAAAGTAAATCCCTAAATCTCCTAGCTCTGCAGGTCTATTTTAGGACCCAGTGTAGACACGGTCCTACTGGGGATCATAATAGTGGTGCCACTGAATTGGAAGTTAAGACTACCACATGGCAACTTCTGCCTCCTCTTTAGGAACACACTGTTGAATGGGGAATTGACCATGAATATTAAAAGAAAATAGGGTTGGCACTCCATGTTGGGAACTGGAGAAAGCTTAAGAGGAATCCTGGTACAGCTCCATGAGAGATCACATTTGGGGTAAAGGTTAGTGGAAGACTAAAGCATCCAATAGCCATGCCACGTGGACCAGGGGCATGCCTTGCCCATACAACACCATTATGTGAATGAAAGCAAGGTGCTCACTCTGGGTGGCTGAAGTCTGGTGGCTTTATGTGTTAGCAAGCTAAGCGCAAGCTGGATTTTGCCTCCAAACTTACCCACCTCTGAGGCTCTTGTTCAGGTTGTATCACTTAGGGTTCTAAGCAGGAGCCCTGCCATGGTCTTCATGAGTGAAGGTTTAGCTTACCCCACTAGACAAAAAGCCCTGACTAGGTAAGGTGCTGATGACAACTGGATCACAGAATGAGCAGTGGAGGAGAGAACTCAGAAATACCAGTTGTACTGTTGTGACCAGTTGAAGAAACAAAGACTATAACTTTTCATAATTTAAATGATTTTTCTTACCCTTTCTTCCTCCTTTTCCTTACTATTGAATATTCAATGTGTTGGCTGTGGTTTGATTTGTCCTTTAGTCCACAGAAGTGAGTAGACATTGAGACAGAACTAGAAGTAAAGTGAATCTGCTGGACATGCTGGAGCCTAGTAGTTCCATGACACCACTTCTAGAAGCAGTAGTTGGGTGTGAGGCTGGTTCTTCCATTGGGGAAGAAGTGAGTGCGTTTGTATGTAGGACAGTTACTTGGGTTAGACTGAGATATTTGGGAACTCGTGTGTGTGTGTGTGTGTGTCCTTCTCTGCCCAGTACTTCTTCCTAGCCTTCATCTTGTAACAGAGCCTACGCCGGCCATAAGGGTGGGCACGTGAACCAGGCCAGGCCAATCACACAGACTGCTTCACCCCTGAAGCCAAAAATATTTCATCCAGGAATGGAGATTAGGCCAACAGATTCTCTCAGAAGTTTGGAACCTGAACCTACAGAGAGAGGAGACAGTTGAAGTTGAAGTCATTGGCTACGAGTTCCCAAAAGAGATGATCCTTGTGTTCTTCCTGCTAAGCTCCCCAGAGAATTCTGCTCCTGTCCTACCCAAACCTTGGTTGTGAAGCTGTTCACCAGCATCCTTCCAATGATTCCCTTTGTGATTAAATTCATTATGTACATTTCTATTGCTTGTAGCCAAAGAACCTTAGCTACTGTAACTATGCAGGCATTAAAGGGGAAAAAAGGAAGCTCCTAGATATTTTAAGAAAAACAACAAGATACAAAATGGTATATATAACACATTACCATTTGTGTAAGAAAATAAAATGGAACATCCTTGCATAGGCATAGAATGCCTCTGTACTGTACTCTCAAATAGTACTAATCAAAAGATGCAAATTACTAAAAATTAAGTAGAAATTCTGGGGTTGAAATGTATGATAATTAAAATGAAAAATTTACTAGAAGAGCTCACCTTTTTGTGCAAGAAAGAATTAGCAAACTTGAAGGTAGATTGATAGAGATTATACAGTCCAATTAACACAGAGAAAAAGAGAATGAACAAAAATGAACGGAGCCTCAGAGAAATGTAGGGTATTATTAAGCACACCAATATACATGTTATGGGAGTATCAGAAGTAGAGGAGAGAAAAAGAGATTTATTTGCAAATTAAAATAACTGAAAGACACCTGTTCACACCAATTAGAATGTCTAAAATTAGAGATAGTGACCACTGCAGCTCATACACTGATGATAGAAGTGTAAAATTGTACAATTACTCTGTAAAACAGTTTGACATATTGTTAGCAAGGTAAACATACACTTACTATATGATCCAGCTATTCCACTCTTAGGTATTTTACCCAAGAGAAAAGATATCATATGTCCATACAAAGACTTATTCATAAACATTTCTAGCTGTTCTATTGTAATACTCAAAAACTAGAAATAACTCAAATGCACATCAAGAAGGGAATAGATAATCAAGTTATGGTATGTTTATCCAATGGAATACTACTCAGCAATAAAAATAATTTAGTATTGATTTATGTAACAACATGAATCACATGGATGAATGTGGATAAATTTCAAAGTAATTATGCTGAGAGAAAGAAGTTAGAATATATAGTTCTGCTTTCACTTATATAAAATTCTAGAAAATAAAAACTTATCTATAGTGACAGCAGATCAGTGATTACCTATAGGAGGGATTGAAGTGAGGGACAGGCAGACATGGACAAAGAGAAACGAGGAAATGCTAGAGGCGATGAACATGTTCATTATCTTGATTGTGGTCATGATTTCACAGGTGTATACATGGGTCAAAACTTATAGTTTTATATTTTAAATATGTGAAATTTATTATTTAACAATTATACCTGAATACACCATTATAAAAATGTTATCAGGGAAAAAACTAAAGCCAAGTAAGTCATCACCCAGCTGCTGGCTCATGGGTGCTCCTCTTGGATGTTATCTGCATGAATAATTTTCTAATAAAGAATAAAAGTTATATTTTTAAAAAAATCCTGGTGCTTCAGCAGCCACCTGACCAGGAAAGAACAAAAGAGATCAAGCTCTCCTAAGCACACTTATGACAATACCCACCAACATGTTATAAGCAGCTGTGGGACTGGGGCCTAGCCTGCTAAATCTATTACAACAGCTAGTAACACCAACATGGACTACACTTGGGTCCTAGTGTGTCTCTACCACTGCTACTACCACCTCTCACATCACACCACCTGCTCAGGGGCCTGGGAACCCACCCACAGACCTGACCCTCTGCTCCAACTACCAGCTTCTGAGCAAGCCACCTGAAGTCCCAAGAATTGGCCCCCCAGGACACACTAACACTGTTTGCAAGCAAATAATAGAGGGGGAAGAGAGATCAAAAAGTTTGGAAAACCTATTTAAGGAAATAATTGACGAAAACTTCCCAGGACTAGTAATAGAGTTAGACATTCAGATACAGGAGGTTCAATGATCCCCAGGCAAATACATTGCACAAAGAACTTCACCACCACATATTATAATCAGAATGACTGAAGTCAAAGTGAAAGAGAGAATTTTAAAATTAGCAAGAGAAAAGCATCTAGCCACCTATAAAGGAAACCCCATCTGACTAACAGCAAACCTCTCAGCAGAAGAGAATGGAACGGCATTTTCAAAGCACTGAAAGAAAAAAACTGTCAGTCAAGAATTTTATATCTTCCCAGAAAAGGTTTCATAAATGAAGGAGAAATAAAGCTCCAGACAAGCAAATGCTAAGAGAATTTAAGAGGAAATACTGAAAGGTGTCTTAAACATGGAAATGAAAGATCAACATTTATCATCACAAAGATACATGGGAATATAATTCAATGATCTAATAAAAATCACATGAAGAAAGAAAAGAAAGAAATTAAAGGCTAGGTGCAAGTGGCTCACTCCTGTAATCCTAGCACTCTAGGAGGCTGAGGTGGGAGGATTGCTTAAGCTCAGGAGTTCAAGACCAGCCTGAGCAAGAGCGAGACCCTGTCTCTACAAAAAATAGAAAAATTAGCTAGGCATGGTGGTGTGCACCTGTAGTCCAAGCTACTTGGGAGGCTGAGACAGGAGGATCCGTTGAATCCAGGAGTTCGAGGTTGCAGTGAGCTGTGATGGTACCACTGGTACTCTAGCCAGAGTGACAGAGTGAGACTTTGTCCCAAAAAAAAAAAAAAGAAAAATTAAATGGCAACATGACAGAAGTAAGCACACCACAAAGACAAAAAGAGAAAAAGAAATAAAGACTTTATAAAACAACTGCAAATCAATGAACAATATGACAAGAACAAAGACTTACATATCAATGTTAACCATGAATGTAAATGGATTAAATGCTCCACTTAAAAGATATAGATTGACAGAATGGATTTAAAAAAATGATCCTACTATATGCTACTACAAGAAACTCACTTTACCTGTAAAGACACATAGACTGAAAGTAAAGGGGTGGAAAATGATATTCCACACAAAAGGAAACCAAAAGTCAGCAGTGGTAGCTATACTTACATCAGATAAAATAGACTGTAAATCATAAACAGTAAAAAAAAGACAGAAGACCATTATATCATATAATGATAAAAGGATCAATTCAGCAACAGGATGTAACAATCCTAAATATATATGCACCCAACGTCAGAGCACCCAAAGTCAGAGCACCCAGATTCACAAAACAAATATTACTAAACCTAAAGAAAGAGACAGACAGGAACACAATAATAGTTGGGGACTTCAGCACTCCCTACCAGGACTAGACGGGATCATTGAAACAAAAAATCAACAAAGAAAGATTGGCCTTTAGATTAGACTTTAGACCAAATGGACTTAGAAATTTACAGAATATTCCACCCAAAAACTACAGTATATACAGCACATGGAACATTCTCCAAGATAGACCACATTTTAGGCCACAAAACAAGCTTTACCAAATTTTTAAAAATCGAAATTGTATCAAGTATTTTCTCAGACCACAGTGGAATAAAGCTAGAAATCGGTATGAAGAGGAACTTCAGAAACTATGCAAATACATGGAAATTAAACAACATGCTCCTCAACATCCCTAGCTCAATGAAGAAATAATGATGAGACAGAGTCTCACTCTGTTGCCCAGGCTACAGTGCTGTGGCTTCAGCCTAGCTCACAGCAACCTCAAATTCCTGGGTTCAAGCGGTCCTCCTGCCTCAGCTTACCGAGTAGCTGGGACTACAGGTGTGTGCCACTACACACAGCTAACTTTTTCTATTTTTAGTTGCCCAGTTAATTTCATTCTATTTTTAGTAGAGATGGGGTCTCACTCTTGTTGAGGCTGGTCTTGACCTCCTGACCTCAAGCAATCCACCCTCCTCAGCCTCCCAGAGTGCTAGGATTACAGGCGTGAGCCACCATGCATGGCCCATTCTATGGGTTTTAACAAATGTGAAATGACATATATCCACCATTACAATAGGATACAGAATTGTTTCACTGCCCTAAAAATCCCCTGTGCTCCCCCTATTCACTCCTCCCCGTCTCCCGTGAACCACTGAGTTTTTTGCTGTCTTCATGGTTTTGCCTTTACAAGAATATCATATAGTTGGAATCATACAGACTTTCACACTGGTGTTTTTCACTTAAACAATATACATTTAAGATTCCTCCATATCTTTGTGGCTTGATAGCTCATTTCTTTTTAGTGCTGAATAATCTTACATTATCTGGTTGTACCATAGTTTGTTTATTCATTCACCTATTGAAGCACATCTTGGCTGCTTCCAAGTTTTAGCCAATTGTTAATAAAGTTGCAATAAACATTCTCATGTATGTTGTGTGTGGATCTAAGTTTTCAACTCATTTGGGTAAATACTAAGGAACACAATTGCTGGATTATATGGTAAGAGGATGTTTAGTTTTGTAAGAAACCGCCAAACTGACTTCCAAAGTGGCTGTACCATTTTGTATTACCACCAGCAATGAATGGGAGAGAGTTCCTGGTGTTCCATATCCACTCAGCATTTGGTGTTGTCAGTGTTCTGGATTTTAGCCATTCTAAGGTGTGTAGTGATATCTCATTGTTTTAATTTACAATTCTCTAGTGACATACGATGTTGAGCATCTTTTTTTATGCTTACTAGCTATCTGTATATCTTCTTTGGTGAGTGTCTAAATCTTTTGCCGATTTTACCGTCAGGCTATTTGTTTTCTTACTGTTGAGTTTTAAGTGTCATTTGTATATTTTGGATAACAGTTCTTTATCAAATAATTGTTTTGCAAAGACTTTCTCCATCTGTGGTTTGTCTTCTCATTCTCTTAACAGTGTCTTTCACAGAGCAAAAGATTTTAATTTTAATGAAGTCCAACTTATCAATTTTTCCTTTTGTAAATTGTTCCTGTAGTGTTATATCTAAAAACTCATCTATTTGTATAGTCTTTCACCAATACCACATTGCTTTGATTACTGTAGCTTTGTAATAGTAGGTCTTGAAGTCAGGTAGTGTCAGTTCCCCAACTTTATTCTTTTTCTTCAATACTATGTTGGTTATTCCAGGTCTTTTACCTTTCAATATAAACTTTGGAATCAGTTTGCTAATATTCTCAAAATAACTCACTGGAATTTTGGTTGGGATTGCATTTAATCTATAGATAAAACTGGGAAGAAATGACATCTTGACAATACTGAGTTTTCTGATCTGTCTACATAAAATGTCTCTCCATGTATTTAGATTTTCTTTGATTTCTTTCATCAGAATATTATAGGTTTCCTCATATAGATCTTATACATATTTTGTTATCTAAGTATTTCTCTCTCTTTTCTGGTGCCAATGTAAATGGTTGTGTTTTAATTTCAAATTCCAATTGTTAATAGTTGGTCTGCAAGAAAACAATGATTTTTTTTGTATATTTTATGTATTTTTGTATCCTAACCTTGTATGCTGCATCCTTGATATAATTACTCATTAGTTCCAGGGGTTTTTAAAAATTGATTCTTTCAGATTTTCTGTTCCATCTTTTAAATTTTTTTCTTCATTTTATTTTTAAATTCTTTCTTAGAGTTTCCATCTCTCTGCTTACATTGCCCATCCACTCTTGCATATCATCTACTTTTTCCGTTAGCTCCTTAAGTATATTAGTCATAGTTGTTTTCCATTTTTAGCATTTCTGCCATATCTGAGTCTAGTTCTGTTCTATCTCCTCAAACTGTGTTTTGTGTATTTCAGTATACTTTATATTTTGGGGTAAAAGCCAGACATGATGTATTCAGTAAAAGGAACTGAGGTAAACAGGCCTTTAGTGTGACGTTTTATGTTTATCTGGCTGGGAGTAAAATTGTGTTTAGTGTCTATTGTAGCTATAGGCATCAGAAGCTAAAATTTCCTTTAGTATCCTTGTTTGATATCTCTCCTGCTTTCTTTGGGTTTCCCTAGAGATGTCTTGTTAAATAAGATTGGCGATGTGTGGCTCTTTCAGTTGTGTTCCCATTATCATATAGAAGCTCTATTGATGTGGTAGTAAGAGGTGTGTGTTTGTTGGAGGGAAGTGCTCTATAGTTCTATGATTAGGTCTCATTCTTTTAGTGAGCCTGTGTCTCTGGGCTGTGACCTTCATAAATCCATTGATGAGAACAGTTCTATTTTGCCATACAAGGTATTAATAACTCACAGGAGTTAGGACTTGAACATTTCTGGAGGTTATTATTCACCCTACCACAGCTCTTTTAAATAGTTGCAATGACATTCTATGTAGAATTGTGTATTGTGCCTTTTTCATTTACCATAGTTTATTAGCAACAAGTTGTTCATCACAAATGGACTCCAAAGTGATAGAAAAGTTTTATTCTCTAAAAAAAAAAAAAATGAGAAGAAGAAGAAGGAAAGAAGAAAGGGAAAGAAAGAAAGTTAGATAGATGGATAGATAGATCCTGGTGTAAGATAAAGGTAGGAATTGTCAGGATGATGTGTAAAAATGCAAGAATCCTACAAAAGGACTCTATACAAGCTGGACTCCTCTCAAGCTGGAGGCTGGAGATGATCTTTGGCCTAGTGGGATCCAACATGAAAATAAAGTATAAAACGAGAAAGGTAAGTCAAAACGTTTAGTTAGTATGCTAAGCAAACATTTGTTGAGCATCTACTATGTGCAAGGCATGCTGTCAGGTCTAGTGGTGGGAGCAGGGGAAGGGCAATAGGGAAACACAGATGAGTAAGATGAGGTCCCTGCTCTCAGTGCCCTACATTGGCAGAGACAAGTTGAAAGACAGCTCTAACAGAAAGCAGAATAAGCTAAGTGCTAGGAAAGAAATTCCCACATGTCCAAGAGGTGGGAGGGACCACTGTCAGCTGAGCAGCAGCAAAGTTTCATGAAAGAAAGCAGTATTTGATGTGGAGTTTTAAGTTTTTTCAAATCTTTGCGATGGAAGCATAAACATGAGGTTGACCATGTACCCTTCCAATCTGGGAAGTACCTAAAACTTGGGGCCCGTCCCATAACGTCATCACAAGAAGAATGTCAAGATAATCCTCAGTTGTGCTAATTTTGAGCTGCCTCTTGACAAGCTCAAACATATAAGATCAGGAACTTCTCAGGGAAAAAGAGGAAAGCTGATAGGGGTTGGTGAGATTGGAAGAAAACGGCCAGGGTGGTTTTGTACAGGATCAACTTAGCTCAACAAACCGGAACTGCGTTTTCCAGAATTCTTCTCCTGCATGATTCCAGGTTAGGGTTGACCACAGGGAAAATACGTGCATGACGTGAAAGGCAAAAATGAAGCAGCATCCACCAAGCTGCAAAGGTCGCTGCAAGGGAGAGGTGCCGCTGTCACTCACGCACGTTGTTGCTGGTGCTGACCTCCTTCTGGGTGTGTGACAGCAGCTGGGACCAGAGCCCACCCGATCCCTCCCTGCAGCTTCTCCGGGTTCGGGGCCACACTCAGATGCAGCCGAGTAAGAATGCCAGCTCCTGTAGGTCACCCACGCTATCAAGGCTCGAGGCAGTGGAAGACAGACACAGGTTCCAGTTTGTCCTTGTGCATTTTAATTTGTCCTTGCGGGTTCTGGTTGGTCTTACTTGTTGTGTTTCTGGCCTGGCTGACCTATAGCAACTTCATGCCCACCTCCAGACAACAGAGGTAAGGGCTTTCCCTGCACGCTCACGCGCTCCCGCAACTGGGAAAGGCCAGTCCCCATTGGAGTCCCTCATTCCACATCACTGTGGTTCTGCTTGCCTGGGTGCACCCTGGTATGCATTGCGGCCGCTGCCTGACCCTGTCTGATTAAAGGCAGGGGTAGGGGCGGGGGGTGCCCTCTTCGTTACTTTGGAAAAGGTAAATCCAAGAGATCTCTTGCTTTGAAAATATTTACAGAGGGAACAGCAAATGTACAGATCTTTCTTACTGTTGAGATACAAAGGAAAGCCACTTACTGTCTTCTCCAACCAAATGACTCTTAAGGATCTCAAACTGCTAATCTAACATGTATCTCTTGATAAACATAGCTATTGGATTTTTTTAAATATTACGCAAAAATTCTAGACTTCTAAGAAGATAAAAGAAGACAACTAACAATCAGAGTATAACATTGGTTTTAATCTCAAAATATTTTTATTTAGCTAAATCCTTTTTTCCCCTCTTTAGAAAGCCACTTGTGAAATCCCATTTGACAAGGGATATTATTACAGTTTGTAATGCCCAACATTAGAGTAAGACTTTTCTTCCCCCTTTTGTAAAATCAATTTGAGTTATTTACAATGAACTTAAAAACCATGAACTTTAATTAAAAAGCTTGACGGGTTTGATGTATGATAGACTAACGTTTCAAAAAAAAAAAACAGAAAAAGATTTTTTTTTCTTTTTGGCTGTGGAATAAAAACATGGGTCTAGCCACTCAGAGCCACTTCTCAGAGAGCAGTGGAATAGAGTTGCCCAGCGATTATGAAATTCCTACAGAAAACTAGCTAACAAAGGAGATGTAAATGTTTTTCCATCAATGGAATAATGTAGCAGGAGGGGGTTGCGTTTCTCCCAACAAACAGAATCTTTTTTGTGTGTTTTTCTGCAAGCTAGTTGCTGATTACATTATTTGGTTTGTTCTATCAGAGTAGCTCTTAATAATTATTTTTTAGGAGATCCACAAAGTAGATAAGGTGTGGGACATCCTTGCAGAAGAGCCTGGATTCTGGCCTAACAGACAGGATGTTTTCAACGCACTGCTTGCACGTATCCACAGCATTTGCATCCCGGCTTCTCGTGTGCTTCATGCCTTTGCACTAGTTGTAAGCAGTTTCTCAAACATAATCTTCAGCCGGGTGTTTACTTTGACCATGAACTTGATTTAGAAGGAACTCCTTTTTCAAAGCAAATCCATCCACTCTTCCTGTGTCTAAAGGCAAGTGAGAATAATTGTGTCATGACACCCAGCCCTGTGTGCTTAGAGCTTTGAAATGATCCCAAAATTACTTTTCCCCTTTCACTTATTTTCCTCTTAAATCCTGTTTTACAGTAATCATTCAAATGACTTCACTACACGGTCAGCTAAATAATGGCCTCAGGAGTCTGGCCATTTTAAATAGTAGAGACTAAATAGCCACTTCTCAGTATAAACCTTTTAAAAGGTATTTGTTTAATGGATGAGAAATGCCTGGAATATGAATGAAAATGTGTCCAAAGGACAATTGCATTTTTTTCTAAAACACTCTTGTGTAAGAAAATGTAGATTTTATTCCTTGTTTGCAACTTTCTTAAAGATTATATTTGTAATTGTCTCTTTACATGAAATAAAGAGGAAACTAACCAGCAAGTTTAGAAATAAAAACATCTTTTAAAATTATTAGTGACATCTACCTAATGACTTACTAATTAATTAAATCAATGACTTTGCAATATACATATTGAATAAGTTATTTAGTTGGGAGAAACTCTACACCCTGAGTTCTATCCCTTTCATGAATTCTTTGACTCTATTAAGCTTATTTCTTAACTTCAAGGAGTTCATTCTTTGGCTGAGTTTAATATTTAAACCATAGAAAGAATAAAACTTGGATCACTCTAATTTGGGTTTGACTCTTTCTTCAATTTGGTTGTTCCGGTTCAACTCCAACCCTTCCCACCTCCAAACAAGGACAACAATCTCAAACAACAGTTGGAATATTGGATGAGAAGGTGCTTCCTAGTTAGGTTTGGGAGGAGGTGAGCTCAGGAAATGAGGGCCACACTTTAACTGCTGAATTGATTCACCAGTGCTAGGGTATCTGCACGGATGGTGGAGCTGAATATACCCAGATAGATTCAAGAAGACTGAAAATAATTGATGAACTTTGTCATTCAAAATTTGGATTTTAGGCTGGGTACAGTGGCTCACACCTGTAATCCTAGCATCCTGAGAGGCCAAGGCAGGAGGATGGCTTGAGGCCAGGAGTTTGAGACCAGCTGAGTAAGAGTAAGACCAAGCCTGGGTGATAGTGAGACCTCATCTCTACAAAAATTAGAAAAATTAGCTGGGCGACGTGTCCTCACTACCTTAACAAAGGTCAAAGTTAATATTGCCAGTCACAGAATAAAGCAATATTGTTTGCCTTCTGAGGACAGGCCCTCAGAAGGACACAACATTGCTTGTATGATATTCCTTCCACAAATGTATAATCTGAATCTAATCATGAAAAAACTTTAGAAAAATCCACATTGGGGAACATTCTGCAAAATAACTGGCCTGTATTCTTTGAAAATATCATGGAAGACAAAGACCAGCTGAACTGGTTCCCTATTAAAGGTGACCAAATAGACATGACAACTAAATGCAATGGAATATAGAAATTTTCATTGCATTTTATAGATGGGGAAACAAAGTCAGAGAGTTTCAGAGACTTGCCTACAACACCAGTTTATGATGTTACTGTGACCCAGTCTACGGTATTCGAACAAAGAGATGCAGATTAAAGAGGATGCAACAAAAAATGATTTTTGTTGGAGGCAATTTTGTGACCTGATGGAGGGGAGATGGCAGTGATTGGGAAGTGAGATTTAGCAGGTGGCACAGTTCTTGGGGAGGATGAAGAGACGTTTGGGGAAATGAAGACATCAAGGAACTGAGAGGTCAACATGTTGGATGGATCACCTACGTAGATGTTGAAATTACTCAGCATGGTGCAGTGGTACTTCGGGAGAGAAAAACATCATTCAAAGACCACAGTCTTCAACAAAGGAAGGGCAGGAGTTAGGAGATTGGTGGACAATGGCAAGGAGGGGGGCTGATGACAAAGGCTGCTGGTATCATGTCAAAGCAGCTGGGAGTTGGAAGGAAGATGGAGGAAAGAGTCTGGCAGATCCACAGGAGTGTGTGATATATGGAAGTGGGAGAAAAAGGTCTGCACTCAAGAGAAACAGAGTGAAATCATTGTCCTTAGGAGAAAGCCAGGCTTCAGGTACAGCAAGAAGGTGACTTAGTAGGTTGTGAATCCATTTAGTGGGAGATAATTGATTTTTAAAAAAGTTGAGGCCAGGTGTGGTGGCTCACGCTGGTAATCCTAGCACTCTGGAGGCTGAGGCAGGGGGATTGCTTGAGCCCAGGAGTTTGAGACCAGCCTGAGCAAGAGTGAGACCGCATCTCTACAAAAAATTTAAAAAATAGCCATACATGGTGGCTCAAGCCCGTAGTTCTAGCTACTGGGGAGGCTGAAGCAGGAATATCACTTGAGCCCAAGAGTTGGAGACTGCAGTGAGCTATAATGACGCCACCACACTCTAACCCTTGACAGAGCAAGACTCTGTCCCAAAAAAACAAAAAACAAAAAAATCGAAAGAGAAGGTATATAAAAGAATAGAAAAATATAAGATCATAGCTGATAAGCTTTAGATAAATATTGTTTTATAAAATTGTTTTTAATTTGTGTGTGTGTGTTTGTGTGTACTGGAATTAGACAAAAAATCCACTTCTTGCTATGGATTGGAGTGAAAAGTTTGAAAGCCCCAACATTAGGTCACTATGGAACCCTGTGGGGATAAGAATCCTTGTGGTGACAATTGGCCTGGGTGGCTTGGAAATAAGAAGGGAAGTGAGGCACGATGGCATTAATGTCTTTGATCTTATAAGGGAAACCGAGACCTAAAGCCCCAGGCTCTGGTGGCCTGGTGAGAAATTGTCCCCCATCTGTGTCCAGGTTTATGTGATTGCTTTACCAAGTTATGCTCGACACAATAAGAAATATATTTGGTCTTTGTCCCTGGTTGAGGCACAGAGCTCCAAAAACATTTGAAATTTCCTGAGTGACAGGAATGTCTTCTATTATTCATAATAACCGGCTTTTGATCACATCTGAGTTTATGCTAATGAGGTGAATTAGGGTGGGTCCCCAGCTAGCCTCAAGATGGGGCTGGTCACTAGGAAGACCAAGTGGTTGGAGGGTAGGAACTTCTACTCCCACCTACCAGGCTCTGGGAAGGTGTGGGGGGCAGCTAAAGATTAAACTCTGTGAAATAAACCTAACTAGGCGTAATAGCTCATGCCTGTAATCTTAGCAACTTGGGAGGCCAAGCAGGTGGGTCCCTTGAAACCAGGAGTTCGAGACCAGCCTGGGCAACACAGTGAGACCTTTCTACAAAAAATAAAAAAGGAATTAGCCAGGTGTGGTGGTGTGCACCTATAGTCCTAGCTACTTAGAAGGCTGAGGTGGGAGGATGGCTTGATCCCAGGGATTTGCGGTTGTAGTGAGCTATGATCTTGCAAAACAAGATTAATGAGCTTCTGGACAACTGAACACTGAATAACGGGGAAGGCTCTGCACGTGGAGAGGGCATGGAAGGTGTGAGCCCTCCCCACATGCCTTGCTCTATACGCCTCTTCCACTGGGCTGTTCACCTGTATGCTTTGTAATATCCCTTATAAAAAATCAGTAGGCCGGGCACGGTGGCTCACGCCTGTAATCCTAGCACTCTGGGAGGCCGAGGTGGGTGGATCGCTCAAGGTCAGGAGTTCAAGACCAGCAAGAGCGATACCCCGTCTCTACTAAAAAAATAGAAAGAAATGATCTGGACAAATAAAAATATATATACATAAAAATTAGCCAGGCATGGTGGCTCATGCCTGTAGTCCCAGCTATTTGGGAGGTTGAGGCAGAAGGATCGCTTGAGCCCAGGGGTTTGAGGTTGCTGTGAGCTAGGCTGACACCTCGGCACTCTAACCTGGGCAACAGAGCAAGACTCTGTCTCAAAAAAAAAAAAAAAAACAGTAAATGTAAGTGTTTCCCTGAGCTCTAGAGCCATCCTAGCAAACTAATTGAACCCAAGGAGTGGGTCACGAGAACACCGATTTGCAGCCTGTCGGTCAGAGGCACAGCCTGAAATCTGAGGCTTGCTATTGGCATCTGATGTGGTGGCGGGGGAGGTAGTCTTGCGGGACCGAGCCCTTTAACCTGTGGGATCTAATGCTACCTCCAAGTAGACAGAGTCGGAATTGGATTGCATTACAGGACACCCACTGGTGTCTGCTGGAGAATTTGCTTGGTATATGGAGGAAACCGCCACACACGTCAGGTGTCGGAAGTGTTCCGTGTGAGCGCCTAGAGAAATGCAGTGTGGCTGTCCTCAGACTAACCATTTTCCCAATCCATTAAATCAAGGTTGAGTTTATGCTAATTTGTAGGGACTAGTTAGGTATTTTAGCTCTTCTAGTCAGAACTCACTGTAAGGAGATCATGACCAGGCATTCAATTCCCGTAAGTAATAAGATTTTTAAAAATGACACAACTCCGTGGCTTGTCCTGAAACTCTTCTTTTAGCCACGGTGCTCTCAGCTCACTGTCGAGCGATGGGCTATGAAGGCTTGTAGATGATTCAGGACTTGTCCCAGATGATTCAGGGCAAATCCAGCTCCAGTAACAAAGTTTTTAAAAAAAAAAATAGCATCACCTTTGAATACGACAGGCAGAACATTACGGAATCTCCTCTCTTTTACAGTATGATGATAACCCGGTTGGTGATGGTTAAAGGTTCCCAAAGGAAATTTTGTAAAATGCAGAAAGTCTAATGCAAAGACCAGCTTCTGTCCCTTCCACGGAGGCGTTCGTCACCTGAATAATAACTCACATTTAGGGATCCTCTTCATGCTCTTCACAGGGACACTCACAGACAGCATTTCCTTGGGTTTTCACGACACACTCAGAGACAGGCTTCACAGAAGACTATGGTGAGGCTCGGATAGGTTCTTCCCTCCTTCGGCCAGCCAATATGACTGTCACATGTCCTGTGTCACATGTCATGTGCGAGGCATCGTTAAGGGTGGTGGGGATGAGGCAGTGGACAGAGAGAAGTTCCCGACACCCTCTCAGGACCTGTGCTGTGAGGAGGGGTGCTCGCAGCAGGCACCAGACACACGACCAGAACTCTGATGTCCTTCTTGGGAAAAACGGACAACTAATCTTACGTGATTGCTTCTTTGACTCACAGTGTTTTTCCGTCGAAGAAGACATAGAGAAAAAAAATGCATTTTTCCTTCTCATAAACTCCCAAGGTAGGGATTACAGGTTAAAATCCTCATTTTGCTAAGTTTAGAAGTCACTTTTTCCATGGTGAAAAAATAAGAAAATTGAGACTTGAATGCTTTTCTGCTTTGGAACTACTGTCATCATCAATTTATTAATAATTTTGGCTATATTTGGATATATTATGACATTTATGTGCACTTACAGCACTTTAGGATTCCTGTTTTTCTACAGTTTTGGTCCCAAAGCACTCACAAACGATCAGCTGTGTGTTTCTGACAGCGGCGCACAGAGACCACTGCGGAGATGCGGGGAGGCAAGAGAGAGACACAGACAGGGCACGCCGATACCCGGGTCTGACTGTGCTATAATACCCCGAAGCAAGAATGTTGCCAGTGACAGCATTTCATAGTGATTATTAAACAAGTGTGCCAGAGCTAGGCAGTCCGCCAAATTGGGGAACAGTGATGTATGGGTTTGCATCTAAGCTGGGTGGGGAGGCGGGAAAGAGTGCTAGACATGTGCTGAATCAGTTACTTTTTGGCCATTTTCTTCATTCGTACTAATTAGCACAAACTTCCCCAGAGCAGCCAAGGTTCACTGAGGCTTTTCATGGGGGGCGGTGGGGGCGGGGGAATGAGGAGAGAAATCGGTGAGGGAAGCCCAGCAGTGAATTGTTCCGACTATATCTCTGTGCAGTGTGTCAAATACATTCTCGAGGCAGGTGCTCGAATTCACAGGCTCTTTACAGAGAATTTAGCAGCCCCAGGAATATATTGGTTAAGAAGAAGAAGAAAGGAGGGGCAAGGGAAACACACATCAGCTGCTAGGAGGGAAAAAGCTAATCGTAGAAACTTCTCTGCCAGAGAGAGGTGCAGCTGTCAAAGCAATAAGGTAAATGAGTCTTGGACTAAAATGGATTGTGCAGTGGAACTGTGTTCTCCGATAAATAGGGAGATTGAACTCCAGCACCGTCCCGCTATTCCCCGGCAATGCCCCATTTGGGCGCTGACTGGGTGGTCTTAAGCCCACTGCCACCCTGGCTAACACCGGCCACACCAATCAAGGCCCCGCAGCTGAGACCCGGCTGACCTGCTGCAGGAGCCTTTTTCAAACTCCGATTCACTCATTTGTGTGGGGTGCTTTTTTCGCTACTTTATTTATGGGATTACATAAATGAGCCATTAAAAATGTAAATCTTCAGAACAGTGGAATAATACAGATTCAAACAATAAGCGCGGGGCGGTACAGTACAGAAACCCCCTGCCCCGGCGCTATCGCCCCATCGTGACTATGGCAACAATAGGGGGGTTAGGGAAGGACAGAGGCGAGAGGACTAAAATATCCCTGCATTGTGGCCGTCATTGGCACCAGAGAAAGATTAGGGTGTTTTTTTAAAGGAGTGTTTGAACAATAATGAAGATGTGCTATTATGATCCACAAAGGAGCTGGGGCGTCCCACACAGGGCGGGTGTCAGGACAATCAAGGGACCGCAGATTTGAGAAGTTTATCCCACCTCGTGGCAAAGTATTTAACCCTTCTGTGGCTTTTGCAGGAGCCCCCACCCCCCCAAAAAAAATAAAAGAAAGAAAAAAGGAAAAGAGCTACGGACAGACTCACTCCCACTTCATCATCTAGTTGCAATAGTTTTTAGGGTTACATTTTTAAAAAAATACTCTGTTTCTGCATGTGAATTCTATGGGTTCCTCCTACCTGGGTTATAAATTAACCAGGGAAAATGCTGCTATCTTTCTGCCCTGGACAGTTTCCCGCTGGTGGGGAACAGGGACGATGTGTAGTGGCCAGGGTGTTTGGCGACGCGGTAGCCCACGCACGGGAGGGTACCACAAGGAGCCTGGTCTGGGAGGGGCCAGAGGAGGAACTTCCCAGGCCTCTTGAGGTCCTCCTCCTGTGCCGAACCAGAGAAGGGTCATAGCTTTGGGAAAGGGAGACCACATTGAGGCAAGATAGAGTAAACTGGCAGAAAAAGACCCCACGGGGGTGGGTAATTGGACCACAAGTGCTTAAAAAGCAGATGTACACCCATGTTCATGACAGTATCAATCACAGTAGCCAAGAGGTGGAAGTAGCCTGAGTGTTCATGCACGGGTGAAAGGATAAGGAAACGTCTGTACCTCCAACGGAATATCACTCTGCCTTAAGGAGGGAAATTCTGACAGATGCCACAATGCGGATGAACCTTGAGAACATTAGGTTGAGGTAAGTCAGGGCCAAAAGACCAATACTGTGTGATTCCACTTATACGAGGCATCCAGACTAGTCAAAAATCGCAGATGCAGAAAGCAAAATGGTGGCTGCCAGTGTCTCGGAGAGGGGAGTGAGTGCTTCCTAGCTACAGAGTTTCAGTTTCAGATAATGCAAAGAGTTCTAAGGGTGGGTGGTGCTGATGGTTGTACAACAATGTGAATGTACTTAATGTCACTGAATTGTACACTTAAAGAGAATTAAAATGGTAAATTTTATGTTATGTATATTTTACCACAATTTTTAAAAAGTAAATAACTGTTTTTAAGAGGAGGCAGATCCTATTAATACAAAGAAGCATGCCTATATTATTGATCACAGAAAGAATTAAGTCTTACTGTTGGTAACACTTTAGGCCTTAGTCCCTTGGGAGGAAATATCTGGGAGGTTGGGGGGCTTTCCCCTAAAGCCATGATAAGGGGTCAGTCTCTTGACTTTGCTCCAATTAAGAGGAGTGGGCACCGCAGGGTTGCAAACGCATGTCTAGCGGAGGAAGCCTTTGTACGAATGAAATCTAACACGGATCCTGATGTATAAGATGTTTGAAAGCAGAGCTGCTCTGGTTGTATCAGACATGGGGCTCTCCCCGCTCAGCCTTCCTTCAGCAAGAGGTTCCCCAAACCGTGGCAGGCCCGCGGCCCCTCCGTGAAGTCCTGTGTTAAAAATCCCTGCCCCCGCCTTGGCCATCATGCGGCTCTGATACCTAACAGGCCACTGCACTGGTGAGAGTGCCGGGGTCTCGCCATGCCTGACGGGTAGCCTGCAACCGCTGTTGCAGCAGCTCCTCAGGAGAGACAGGTGGGACCTGGCAGGGCAGGTGACCCAGAAGGAATAGACTTGCCTGCGAACCCAGGTGAGACTCTCCCACCCTGGAGGCCCACCCCTCTGCGTGCAGGTAGTGCGGTGGGCCTACACACCGCTTCCTCTTACAGCAACCTCAGTAGCGCCCACAGTCTGGGAGTCCAGGTGAGCTGGGTCACAGTCACAGCTGCCTCTGCTCAGCGATGTCCACCAGGTCTGGGACTCCGTGTCCTGTTCTCTGAGGCAGTCTTTCTTTTGGGGCTTCTTGTCTCGTTGCCTCTTGGGCTATAATCCCACCCCCAAATTTACCTATTGTATCACCTTCCTTCATTTGCTTCTTTCTCCACCCATTCCAGGATACTTCCAGCTCCTTTCCTAAAGCAGTGACTTCAAGTTTTACAGGGCATAAACTTTTGCTTCCCAAAGCTAATCCATACCAGGGAGAAAAGGCTCAGTTCCCTTTTGGGAAATTTTGGGGAGGGAAGGCACAAACCAAATGATCTCTTCCATCCCAGCTCACTGAGGGCTTCTGATGGCAGAATTCGCAGAACCCCAAACCCAGTACAATTCTAAATCCCTGGCCTCTTTTAACCACTTCCGCCAGTCTGGAGTGTGTTCTTCCATGTCTGCTGCATAAACAGACGCACCCTGCAGTCAGGAGGTCTGTTCTTCGGTGGAAGTAGAAGCGACGTTATGTATACTTCCGCGGCTGACTTGAATATATGAGGTCACGGTCATCATCGCCACCACCCTCCTTCCCCACAGTTCACATGTATGAAGCCATCCCTGAGTCCCTACGTTGCAGTCATCGTCCCCTTTTATCCTCAAGGCACCCTCTCTGCGGGCTGCTGTAATTATCTCCGACTTCCACAGGAGGAGGCTAAGAACCACGTAAACTCTGAAGCTCTCGAGAACTGTGTCTTCTCTTTCTATCCTGCTCCTCCCCCCGCTTGGCGCTCAGCTCGGGGAGAGTTGTTTTCATGGAATTGTCTCTCCACTTACTTGGGTTTTCTTGGACGTCTCTCAGTATTTTTTACTTCAGGAATTTGAATTACAAAAGTGACAGATGCTCATTGTCACAATTCAAGCAATGCATAGAAGCGTTGAAGTAAAATTCATAGTGTCACCCCTGCCCCTTTTTAACCATTGCTGCCCATTTGGAGCATGTTCTTCCACATCTTGCTATATAAACCTACAGACCTATAGATAGAGTTGTTTGTTAGTCTTAGGAGAAAATAAAATTGTGCTCTATAATTCTGTAATTTCCATTTTTCACTTAATATGGAACATGGATATCCCACAAAGTCAATTCATGTACAGGTATTTCCTTCATCCTTTTAAATAGCAAAACGTCACATAGCGTGAGTGAACCATAGGCATCCCCGGGTAACGGACACACGTCAGATAGCTTCCTTTTGGCCATTTCAAGCCATGATGCACTCGGCTTTTATATCTGATGCACAGATTTTCAGAAGTGGGATTTCTGTTTCAGAAGTAATACCCATTTTAAACTTCACCAAGTGTTTCATAAATATTGACAGCTTACTTTTCAAAAAGGGTGTAGTAATTTATAGTCCGACCCTGTAGAGAACACTCATTCCTGCACCATTGCCAGCACTATATGGTCTCAGTCTTCCACTACGTTTTCGATAAACAGATGGGCAAAAACTAGAATCTTGTTATTCCTTTAATTTGCATTTCCCTGACTGCTAAGAGATTGAGCAACTTTTTTGTAAGTCTCTGTGGCCCCTGCCTCTCATTCTTGACCACCGGGGTCCCACTAGTGTGCGAAGGCTAATCGAGCTCAGGGCAGGAACACGGGGACATCTAAAAATCATCCGTGAAGGTGAAAATGGACTTGTATCGCTTTCCCCGCCCAGCGCCCCACTAGGGAGAGGTGAAGACAACCCGCTAGAAGGAGTTCTCGACCTTCGCTACATGTTGGGATCATCCAGAGGACATTGAAAAATACTGGGTCCTGGGCCAGCCTGCGGAGAGGGTGAGTTGCTTCGCTTGGGGTGCAGCTGGGAATCGGGAAACTCCTTCCAGTGATTTTAATGTGTTTGCAGGGTTGAGAATCACTGCTCTCGGATAATGCAGATGCATTAGAACTGTCAAAATTTAGAGTCCCTTTATCTTAGATGTCACAGCCACTGGCCTGTCACAGTTCAGGAGAGTTGGGAACAGAAGAGCAGAGGGGTAGAGAAAGTAGGCAGAATGGGGAAAACTGTTATTTTTCTGATTCTACTAGGAAATGGAGAGATGTTGGATGACACCTGTCTGTCACAGCAGGCACCGTGGGTGGCACAAGAAATACCTGGGTCTGTTATGTCCACACAGAAATCCCAATGGGGATGAGAGGTGACCACGTGGCTGCTTGAAGGACGGCAGAGTGTTTGAAGCCATGGTTGTTGCTGGAGGCACTCACTCATTCGTTCAACTATTTGTTGAGTGACTACTGTCTTCTTGGCACTTTGCTCAGCCCTGGAAATACAGCGGAGATCAGGATGGACAGGTTTCCCTCTTGACGCTTACATTCTAGCAAAGGACATGGAGATTACAGAGGCAAAGCCCCAAGCCAGTACTTAAATCGTGCTGCCCGTCAGTGCTGCGAAGGGTGTGTGCAATTGCGTCACAGGCTCCGTGTCTGCTCCTCTCGGCGCTCCTGTCCAGCCCTCCCTCCCCAGCCTCAACTCATCCTGAGCACATGATAGGACGAGTAAAGTGACACTGAATTCACAGGGTCAAATTCTTGTTGTTAGTGGAAGTGAATTTACAAATTGAGAATTAGGTCCAAATAGGCCGATTTTTTGCTTATTGCTTCTCCAGTGCTCGAGCTGGCATAGAAGGCTTTTGGTGATACAATATGAAGAGGATGCAGAAGTGACATCTTCTGCTGGGGTCCCGTGGGGTAGGGTGGTACAGCCGGGCTAACTCAAGTGAACCAGAAGTAACAAAACATTTGCAAGTTCGAAATCCTATTGCTTATGCTAAATACACGAGTACTAAGAGGCTCTGAGTAGCAAATGAAGGGTGTGCGTGTGGATGTGTGTGCGTGTTGGAGTGGGGGCATGGGAGGACAGGACACGTGAGGAGCACAGACAGAGAGGGAGGCCTTAGCTGGCAGGAAAGGTGGGAACCCACGCCGGCCCGCCATGAGCTGCCCTTCCTGTCCCGCCTGGCTGCTGGCTCTGGCACTGCTCCCAACGGGGCTCCCCAGGCTTCCCCAGAGCCTCAGAAACGTGGTCCTTCCCAGGGCTCTTCCCCCAGGCCCCACTGGAAAGAGGCCCTTCATCACAGAGGACACACGTGTCACATAGACTGGACAGCTGACAGGGGACATGATTGCAGAGAGCAGACAGCAAGAGAGGCCGTAGTTAGGACTGACCACAGTTAATCTTCAATCATTTCACCAGTGCAGGTAAGCCAGGCTTCAGAAAACCCAAAGAGAGTTTCTACTTAGTTTTGAAATGCCATTTTTTTCCTTATTTGATGTATAATTGTAGATTGAGAGTCATTTGGGGGCAGAGACTGATTTTTTTTATTCTATTGACAAAATAACTTGCTCATAATAGGAGTGCAATAACTCTTTGCTGCATAAATTAAATAAATATGATTTACTTACACAGAAAAATTTGAGAAGAACTACGAGATACTCCAGCTATCCTGAATTCCCCATTTCCCTAAAGGCTCTCTCACGTCTCCAGGCTTCTGCGCATTTGCTTTCGTCTCCCGAGAGTGCTTCCTCTCTCCTTCCTGTTGTCTCTTCCTCTCCAAGGATCCAAACGGCAAACTGTACCCTCCTCCATGTTTAGCTGAGTGACGTTCTTCCTGTCCTCAGAGTCGGGCACTTTCCCTGCATGCCGGCCACACTCCAGCTTTGCCGGTGCCGTGTGGCCGGGGCAGGTCTTTTTACCGTGTTGTCTCGCTGCGGTGCCTGTTCTGGGAGTCACAGGGGGATTTTGACATTTTGGCCTCAGTGCCTAGCATGGTGGCTATACTCAGACAGTTGAATGAGTTTCCGAATGAATGAATGAGTGAATAAAGAAATAGCTGTTTCTGTGTCCATAGGCAAAAATTAATTTAAGAATCCCATTAAGTAAATAAGTATTTGGAGAGCTGCTTATCCCATTTTGGTTTCATGTGAATTTTGAATAAATGAAAAGATAAAATTACTAGTATAATAAAAATAACTGGCACTTTATGGTACTGGCCTTGTGCCAAACTCATCTCTAAGCACTTTAGATTTAGAATAATTTCTACTCCAGACTTTATCCCTGACTTACTATAGTCTAGATACACATACACACACCCCTTCTAATGCGTGGACTCTTGATTATTTATTGTTGCTTAGCTATATAATACACCTAATTAATTTCTTACACAAATCAAAACCATTATGTGAGTTTAAGAACAGAAGTTTCCCTTCTTACGTTTACAGCTTGTGCTGATGATTTTCTGTAAAATAGCTTCCAAAGAGTTAGAAAACAAATGCTATGGATCTTGAAGGAATATATTTTCTGCAGAAATTGGTCCTTCTAATGCTGCTTTTCAATCTTGTTTTCTACAAACTGGGGGAAGGAAGAGAGGACAGAATAAGTTGTCCAAACTTTGTGACTCAAGACACATGTTTTCATTTTCCAAATGTGTTTTTGCATGTTGAGAGAAATGGAAGTTTCCGGATTATGAAAATCATCTTTTGGGACTCTTTTTATTTTCGGATTAGGAGAACATGTTTAAGTGACAATGAATTCGTAGGATCAAATTCTTGTTAGCTGGAATGAATTTACAATTGAGAATTAGGTACAAATGGATTGCTTTCTTATTGCTTCTCCCATTCTCAAGCTGGGATAGATAGCTTTTGGTGGTATGATATGAAAAGTGTGTATTAATAGAACTGATATCTTCTGCCTGAGTTAGTGGATCTGATGACGATGGTGATGATGATCATCAGGAAGAAGGAGGAGAAGGAGGAGGAGGAGGAGGAGGAGGAAGAGGAGGAGAGAGCGATCAATAGTACCGTTATTCACGCATCACCGTTATACTGCATCTGTTGGTTAATGTGGTGACTAAACGTCAATTATTTTTCTTAAAACTAGCACTATTGTGAAACTGCAGTGCATCCTGCAAAGATACTTTGGTCCTTTGTGCCAAATCAGGCATCTTCACCTGGTAATGCCCTGGAGTTTTGTGCATTTTTCTGGGCCCCGAGCACTTGGCGGGCCAAACAGGAATGCAGAGCTGCAGTTTTTTAATGACTTTAGCAGGAGGGTTCTGTCGGGATTTCCCTGCCCCTTTTCCCATTGAGCCACTGGGATTGATATTTTTAGTAGTTTATCCCAAAAATGGATAAACAAAACCTAGTGACAACATTGCCTCTTCTTGTGTTCTGTTTCGAGGCAATCAGTATCTTTAAAGTTACCATCAATTCGTCTTCTATATTTTGCCTTCTTTAAAAAAATAGAACTAAAGCCCACTAACTAGTTTAAAAGAGATGATACAAACAAAGCAGGCTTTTTCCTCCTCATGAACTGTGTATATAATTACTTGAATGATGTTGAATTTCACCCATATGCTGGGAAAAGGGTAAAAAAAAAAAAAAACAGCAAAAATAACTACTGTGAATTCAAACTGCAAGTGAATGGAGCGGCCTCATTCATAAATGTCATATGAAGCTTTGGTTTAAAAGGCAAGTCTGTCATTCCAGGGACAGCAGCTGTTGTTATGTTGAACAAAATGGACACAAATGGGTATTATTTTAAAGTGAAATGCTTAATTTCAGGCCTAACAAGCACACTGTCCTCTGTGTAGCCCTGTGTCTCACGAGCCATGATCTCCAGTAGAGGGCTTGATTGCACAGGAAATCAAGCTCCCAGGCTGCGGCTGACCGGACCAGCAAACACACTGGCAATGTTTGAGTTACTATGGCAATCACAAAATAGGAAGGCCTTTTCTTCTTTTCCCATCTCTGCATGCAGCCGCAGCCTGCTCCTGAATAGGCCACATCTGCAAAAAGTTTTAACACGGTACTCAGATAAAGAAAAGGATCCCCAAAATGGGCACTGACCCGTCTCAAAAAATGTTGCAAATTTTACACACAAGAATTGGGGAGCTGGGCCACTTCGCACAGGTTATGTCATAATGCAAACACAAAGGGATAAAAGCGCAGGGAGGCTTTGGCTGTCAGATAGTGAGAGGAGGGAACGGCAGAAGTAAATGACAGCTTAAATGCAGATGTAAGGAGAAAAGTCAAAGATGGGTGACAGAAAGTTACTGGTCAATGAATAAGGGAGAAATTTCAAACACAAAAAAACAGACAAAAGGGTAAAATACAATAAAATCTAGCTATAGAGATTTACTGAGAAAACCCCCCAAAGCATATTTAGCAAATCTTAGAACTATGAAACCCTGTGAAACTAACACATGGCCCCTTAGAAGGGGCCTTTGTGGATGTTTCGCATCCCAGCACTGTTTTCCGCAACTTGCGCATGGGAGAGGGGAGGATGTTTTCAAACAATGGCGGAGCCCCCCCGCCCCCGAACTGATATTTTAGTCACAGCTTTAAAAAATGGATGTTTGCTGATGAAAGAAACATATAAAGACAGGTAGAGACGACCCTTGGAGACAGGACTTTCCTGAAACGGAGGGACTAGCTCACACGACCCCCGTCTTCCCACGAGCCTCATTCCCTTCATCACGTACTTTTTTAAAATTTGGCATTTAGATTTATTTGAGTCTGCTCATCTCTCCTGAGTCTAAAGGTGATTTGGCAGTTTTCTGGAATGGAGCTGCCTGCCTGTGCCCTTGGTGTGAAGGGGAACCTTCTCTAGGCTGCAGGAGGACAAGTGTCCTTCCCCTCTGCTCCACCCCACGTCCCCTCCACGGAGCCGGGGGTGGGCGCTTCGGCCTCCCTCTTGAAAAATCCCAGCATCAAGAAGAAGCAAAAATCCTGAAATTAATCTTCACCTCTTTTAACTTAAAGAGCTATTCATGGCGTGAAAGCAGTTGGAAGAGACTTGGGTGGGTAGTGAACTGAGAAGTCGCCGTTTGCGAGCGTTGAAACTCAGAGGGAAGAATACTTTTAAATAGCATGAACTCACCACAAAAAGTGGCGGTGCTGAAAGGCGTCCGGAGTCCAGTAAAACTGACACTACATTTCACATTCATTGACTCTTGTTCTTTTGGGGGAGTTTTCGTATGAAGAGAAAGAGACAATGGAAGACAATAGTGCTACCTTATCAAAGTTCATTCATGCAGCCATTTCAAATACTTTTAACTGCTTGTCAATAGGTCTTGCAAGTCTCTGGGATTCTAAACGTTCTGTCACATTTGTGTACTAACCACTTAAAGTTCTGCTGAAGCTTTGTGCCCTGGACTGCCTCCCCTTTATGTGGGTCAAAATGCAAGGCGAGGCCATTGTGTTAACCGGCCTTCATTAAATTCATTGATTTGACCTGTATTTTAAAGACCAAAAGTCAAGCGGGATGGGAAGTTAAAATTCCCATACAAAATCTTCCCTTGGACACTTTTGGCTTCCTTTAACTCTCTGGTGCGTAGGCAAAGGACGTTTCAGGGCTGTTTGAAGTCTGGCTTGTGGCTAGACAAGCATTTTAGCTTATGTTCCTTTTTGGAGAAAAGTTTGGGTTTGTTTTTAGTTTTATACAAGGATGAACAAATGTTAAAGTTGAAGGAAGGCGATCGCCTTGAATTCGATTTTCTTCCCAAAGAGCTGGTTCTGTCGACCGTGCCCAGTAACCTGAGAAAGCTTCAGCTGAGGTTGGTCCGGTTGCTCTGCGCCGGGCTATCCGCTCTTGCTCAGAACTCCCTGATGTCGAATTTTCAGTTTTCCAGTCCATAGGAATCTTTGCACTTAAGTGAGGTTGAGTTTTCTTTTGGACGTAGAAAGAAATGGCAGCATTTAAAAGCCAGGCCCTTTTATTGTGTGTGTTTTTGTGGCAAAAGTGGTCACAAACAGTGCTCATTTGAAGTGTGTGAGGTGGACAGGTGAGGGCAAGGGAAGAGGAGAAATTGTCAGTAAAAAGCCAGAAACGTGCACGTCAGCTACGGGACAACTTCAGCCTGCTGTTTCTCCCTCCCGCTTTTAGCCTTAATCATTCCCCCATCACCACTGTGTCCAGTTAAAAGGAATAGAAAAATCACCCACTCACTTCATCGTAGAAAGCCTGCACAAATCAAACTGCTGAGACCACTTACCCCTTGCTAAATACTACAGTTCTGAAGATTTCTAAAAAAATAATTCTATCAGCACAATTGGCCAGGGGAGAAGATACCAGACGTTCCAATGAGATGCAGGTGAGGGGTCTGAACCTGTGGAATTGAAGTGCCCTGAGAAAGTCAGAACCGAGTGAACATCTTAGGCTCTATGACAAACTGAGAAGGATGCAGAAAGCCCCTTGGGCAGATATATGTGTAGAAATCTCAAAACTTCAGGGACAGAGTTCTCGAAAGTCATGAAGAAATATCTCTTTGCCAAGAGAGCTCGCTTCTATTGTTGCTAGCTACGACTATATTAAAATAATATAGCATAAATGTTGAGGGTGGTTATCCTCATTTTATAAATGAGAAAATTGAGAATCAAAGATCAAAGGACTTTTCAAGACCACACAGCAAATAAGCAGAGGAATAGAACCCATCTCTGCGTGACCACAAAGTCCACACTTCAAGGAAAGCTTTGTGTAAGTTCCTTCCAATCACCAGATCCTGTGAAACAGGAAAGAACACATGAAACTAAGTGTTGGTAAGTGCTCACCGGGGGGGCGGCGGAGGATTATTGCTGTGAGATACAAGGTATTTTCCTAAGGCTATCTTTTAAAAGAGAATAAAAATACATCTCCTGGGAAAGATTTAAAAAGGACAAGTCCATGAAGGCAGGCCAAGAAAGGGAGATGTTGATTCTGTCCTCACCCTCACAGAAGTCACAGCCAGGTACTACGCCCCTCCTCAATGCTGTTATCAGGGCATGTCCCCAGGACTGGGACGAGGAGTGGTGAGATGAGCCAGGGGGGTCATGACCACAACCACCATTCCCTGTGCGCCTGTCCTGTCTATGTCCCCTCTCTGCTGGCCTGAGGATTGTGGTCCCTTTAACATCTGACAGGACAAAATCTGTATCGTTAAGACTCTTGGATAGTTCACATCTCTAGAAAGTTACTACTTTATATTTTTTCTGCAGACCATAATTTTCCATGGAATAGAGTTTTGAGTTTAATATCTAACTTCTGGAGATAAGGAGATTGGAGCACAGAGGCTTTGGGTCTTAGTTTACTGCCCTTGTAGTAGGCGTATAACCTTGTATTAGAAAGGCAATTTCGGCCGGGCGTAGTGGCTCACGCCTGTAATCCTAGCACTCTGGGAGGCCCAGGTGGGAGGATCGCTCGAGGTCAGGAGTTCAAGATCAGCCTGATCAAGAGTGAGACCCCCGTCTCTACTAAAAATAGAAAGAAATTAACTAAACAACTAAAAATATATAGAAAAAATTAGCCGGGCAAGGTGGTGCATGCCTGTAGTCCCAGCTACTCGGGAGGCTGAGGCAGGAGGACCACTTGAGCCCAGGAGTTTGAGGTTGCTGTGAGCTAGGCTGACGCCACAGCACGCTAGCCCAGGCAACACAGTAAGACTCCGTCTCAAAAAAAAAAAAAAAAAAGGCAATTTCTTCCCTTCCTGCGGTGAGCTAAAATGTGGAGGGAATCTTTAGATTTGTTACCCTTTTTTCCTTAATTATTAATTTGATAAGTATTAATTATTAATTCAAGAAGCCCAGGGGCAATCCTGTCTCCTCCTCAGTTCCTGAGAAGTTGGAGCTCCCACCCAGGGCCCAGGGGTTGGGACTACCACCTTGGTGGTCCCTGATGGCCGGGCCACTCTGGCTGGCCCAAAGGACAGAGTGTGGAGCCAAAGAGGATTATTCTTGAACCTTAAAATCTAACGTAATTTGCCCTGCTAGGTTTTGGACTTGTTTGGGACCCACGACCCCCACTTCTTTCTGATTTCTTCCCTTTGGAATGGGAATGCTTTTCCTATACCTGTCCCACTGGTATATTTTGGAAGCAAGTACCTTGTAGTCTGGTTTCACAGGTTTCTGGCTGGAGAGGAATTTCACCTCGGTATGAATTATACCTCACTCATATCCTCTTTAGATGATATTTAGATGAGATTTTGAACTTGCTAGAATGGGTTAACTTTTGGGGTTGTTGGGATGGGGGTGAATATATTTTGCGTGTGAGACGGACATGAATTTTGGAGGAGCCAAAGGGTAAAATGTTATGGGCTGAATTGGGTCCCTCCAAATTCACATGTGGAAATCCTAAACCCCAGAATAATTACCTCCAAATGAATTGTATTTGTAGATACAGTCTTTGAATAGGTGGTTAAATGAAAATGAGGTTTGAGGGTGGGCCTGATATGACAGGTGTCCTCATAAGAAGAGGAGATTTGGACACACATGCACAGAGGGAAACCATGTGAGGACACATGAGTCTGGAGCACCAGGGAGAAGTCCAGGCTAGATATAAAAATTTAGGAATCATCATCCTTCCTTCTGCGCCTTTCCACGCTCTGCTGCTGCCCGGATCAGCCCAGGACATTCACTCCAGTGTTTGGAAACGTTCTACTTTCATCCATCCTTGTGAGATGGAGGCCAGGCACGCTGAACTTAGAAGCAGAAAATACAGAGCAGCCCCATCCCTGTGACCATTGTCCTGCTGGATGCAGCACCTGGTCCATACGACAGCCCTGCCAAGTGCCTGCAGCTTGTCAGCTCCTGGAGAAACCGACACCACTGTCTTCTCCTTAGAGCCTTCATCTAACACTGATGATGTTGCCCTCCCTTATACAACTAATTTGCTACTCAGTTCTTTCTTTTTTCCCCCATTTATAGTATTATTAACATTAATATATACATTTTACAGATGAGAAATCCAAACCACAGAGAAGTTAAGTAACTTCTCCAAGACTACACAGCTAATAAGGGGCAGGCCCAGAGTTCGATCAAGACAGTATCTCCAGAGTCCATGCCCACACGCTTACACCAAAAAGAGAAATCAGCAAAGGAAACTGGGAAGTGGACAGTAGTTGAAATATTTAATACTTCTTAACTCACTTTTGGAGTTTAAAATTTACATTGGCTAGCTAATTATAGATTATATTAATAAACCATTAGTCTGTTATTACCATAGTGAGGTTATAGAAGTGATTTTGAAGAAAAAACATATTATATTGTTAAAAGAAAATCTTTAGACAAGTTAAAGTTAGCAGAGTTTATTTGAGCAAAGAACTACTCATGAATTGGGCAGCATCCTAAATCAGTAGAGGTTCAGAGAGCTCCTGCTACTCAGTTTTCCAAAACTAAGCCAAAATACAGTTTAGGATACATACACGGGTATTAAAACATCAGAAAATTAAATGATTAATCCAAAAGTCAGGATATGGAAAACTCTGAAAAGGAGAGAGAAGCATGCACAAGGTACTAGCAATTTTCTATTTCTTAATCTGGGTGATGGGCACATCAGTACTCACTTAATATTGTTGTTTTAATTGTAAATATACATTTATATACTTCTCTGTGTGGGATATATTTCTCAATTAAAAATATTTTAAAGGCCAGGTACAGTGGCTCATGTCGGTGATCCCAGCACTTTGGGAGGCCCAGGCAGAAGGGTTGCTTGAGGCCATGAATTTGAGATCATCCTGGGCAATATAGCAAGACCCCATCTCTAAAAAAAAAATAACCAGGCATGGTGGTAAGGGTCTGTAGTCCCAGCTACTCAGGAGGCTAAGGTGGGAAGATTGCCTGAGCCCAGGAGTTCAAGGTTGCAAGTGAGCTATGATCACACCACTGCATTCTAGCCTGGGCAACAGAGTGAGACCCTGCCTGTAAAATAAAGTATTTGAGAGAGAGAGAGACATAAAGCAGGGTCAGGGGTTAGAAGAGTGATGCAGGGTGGCTGTTTCAGACAAGGTGGTCAGGGAAGGCTTCTCCGAATGAGTGACAATTGAGCAAAGACCAGAACGAATGAAAGATCAAGCAATGCCAAATGCCAAATAACTTGGGTATGAACAGCAATCCAGACAGAGAGAACAGCAAATGCAAACATACTGAGATGGGAATGAGTTTGATATTTTCAGGGAACAGCAAAAAAAAAGAGAGAGAGAGAGAGAAACAAAAAAAGTAAAAAAAGCAAACAGTGAGGAAGGAGGAGAGCAAAGGTCAGAGTGAGGGCTGTGGGCAGACAGTGCAGGCCCAGTGGGCAAGGTGCATTATTATAGCTATTATTATGAGCCCTGTTTTTATTATGGATATTACTCCCAGGGCACGGAGTTTTGAGCAGCGGAGGGCTGGGACGTGTGCACGCTGTAAGCATGACTCTGCTGTGCTGTGGAGGTACATAGTGGGGTGCACACGTGGAAGAGGGGGCTCTTGGGGGAAGCTTTTGCCGTCGTCCTAGCTCCACTGGGCTCCTGCTGATGTTTTGCTAGCACGAACGTAACCCTGACTGCCAACCTCCAAATGAGGTAACATTAAAATTATCATTTAATGAGCTCTATTGACAGTCCACCCCGAATCTTTTTTTCCTTTACCTAATAGATCTCTGTTTTTATTCGACAAATCTCCCCTCCCCTACGCATAAGTGGGAGTAAACCCGCCCTCGGCGTCGGAGTAGAACCTGATTAGTCTAAGCACACCGGACGCTTGCCCATGTGCAGTTCAAGCCTGTACCTCAGGATAAGAGTTCTGGCCAAAACAATGAGAGGAGACACCAGCGGGGGCTTCTTGGAAAAGATTTCTTACTCTTACAACAGAGACAGTCTCCCTTTTTAAATCCAGGACATGAAACATTGAGAGGCGGTCAGCCCGTCTTTTCCTGAGTCCTCAGGCCCAGGCTGGAGACAAGAGGAAGGCAGAGCCAGCAGCAGAACGGCCGGGCCACCAGGCTGAAGCGGGACGCGCCCCCCGGGAGCTGCCCGGCCCGGACTCCTCCACGTGCCATAACGCAAGTCCTAACGGTGAGCTGGGTGGGACGAGGCTTTCTGTTCCCCGCTGCCAGAAGGACCCTAACAGGGTAGCCTCATTCTAGAGGCTCAGCAGCGCCCATCGGCTGGTCCTCACCTGAGCCTCTCTTCAGAGCCACCTCCAGTTGCGCCTGGGAGACTCAGTGGAGGATTCATGTGTGCCTGGGGGTGTCTGCACACTTTTTTTTCTTTTCCATCCCCCCGATGGGTGTCTGCTCGTCCACAAGTCCTTTAGGGGAGGATCTTCAGCCCAGCCACTGCTGCTGGTGTTTCCTGTGACAAGCTGACCCCCACCAAATGTGTCGTGTCTAGGAGATCTCAGTGTATCCACCCCTGGAGGGGGCCACAGTGCCCCCAGCCTTCCTGCAACACCAGGGCCACACGTTTCATGCAGAAAGAGGAGAGCACACCTGCCCTCCAAGTTCCTGTCACCTACTTCTGGCCCGGACGGCTGAGCACCGGAGCCTCTGACAGTTACGAAGCCTCCCCATCCATAACGACCTGTGCAAAATATTAATACATGTTGGGGGAGCGCCGGACACCAGGCCCATGTGCCCCTCAGAATGCCAGACTGAATGATTTGAAACAATCTTCTACCTAAGATTACATTTTATTCGCATCTCTGATTACCAGTTTTTCTGAAGATAGAATCCTAGAAATGAAAGTAATAATACTCTTGGTAAATATTGACAAATTTTGAAATATTTTCCAGCATTGAAATGTATCTTTCATTTTATTTTTGATATAGGGAAATTTTAAAATTTTAAATGGAGAAATGTTTCCATTTTGTTTTAGTCTGGGTCCTCTGAGAAGCAAGTACCAAGATGGGATTAAATATGCAAGAAGATTATTAAGGGAAATGAGAGAAACTAGGGGGCCAGCCTGGGAGGGCTGGGAGGCTGGCAGGCAATCATTCAACTCTGACACCGAGTGAAGGAGAGAGGAAGGAGAGGTTGGAGGAAAGGTTCCTCCCAGGCTCCCGTGGAGTCTAAAGAAGGTTTGGCAAACTGTATTAGAGTCCTTGAATCAAACTCAGCTGTCACTCTTAGAAGAAATCTTCATGACCTTGGATTTGACAAAAAAAAAAGCACATGCAACAAAAGAAAAATAGGTAAAATTGGACTTCATCAAAATTAAGAACTTTTGTGTATGAGAGAACATTATCAAGAAGGTGAAAATACAACCTATATAATGTGAGAAAATATTTACAAATCATATCTGATAAGGGACTTGTATCCAGAATATATAACAAACTCAGAACTCAACAATAAAAAGACAAATAACCCAGGTAAAATATGGGCAAAAGAATTTGAATAGACATTTCCCCAGAGAAGATATACAAATGGCCAGTAAAGACATGAAAGGATGCTCGACATCATTAGTCATTAGGGAGATGCAAAACCACAATGAGATGCCACTGTATACCCACAGCTAGGATAGCTATAACAGTAATTTTAAAAATGAAAAACAGCAAGTGCTGGCAAAGATGTGGAGAAATTGGAACCCTTGTACACTGATGGTGGGAATGTAAAATGATTCAGCTGCTATGGAAAACAGTTTGTTCATTCCTCAAAAAGTTTAACATGTAATTACCATATGACCCAGCAATTCCACTCCTAGGGACTCAAATGCATGCACAGGCATGTTCGTCGCAGCACTATTCACAACAGCCAAGACGTGGAAACAGACCAAACATCAGGCAACAGATAGTGAATAAACAAATTTGGATATATACATGCAACAGAATGTGATTTCAGCTACAACAGGGATGAACCGCGACGACATTATGCTAAGTAAAAGAAGCCAGACACAAAAGGTTTCATATTGTTTGATTCCATTTTTATGAAACATGCAGAATAGGGGACTACATAGACGCAGAAAGCAGGTTGGTGGTCGGCAGGGGCCAGTGGGAAGCAACTGCTTGGTGGATACGGGATTTCCTTTTAGGGTGATGAAAACATTTTGGAACCAGATATAAGTGGGGGTTGTATGACACTGTGAATGTACTAATTCACTGAATCGTTCACTGTGAAGTGGTTGATTTCATGTTATACAAGTGTCATTTCAATTTAAAAAGGGAATAAGGGTGAGCTAAGAGTAAAAACAGGAAGCCATCTGCGGGGTGTCATGTGTCTCCCAGGGTGGGTCTGCTTTAGAATCCCTGCTGTGCTCTGTCGTGGGCTGAGGCAGCATCCGGGCAGTGCAGGCTGGCCCCAAGCGCAGTGCTGACGGCACAGTGCGGCAGCTGGGGCCCTTGGTCAATTCTGCTCCCAGTAACAGGAGGTCCACTAGGTCCATCTCGTGGTGACCAACTCTCTTTCCCTGCATTGCTCGGTGGTTTAGTCTGTGGGCTCTAGGAGCAGTATCGTTGGCTTTGAACTGTGCTCTTCCATTTACTATGTGATGGTGGGGAAGCTACTAAATCTTCTCATGCCTCATTTCCTCATCTGTAAAATAAGATGGAATGAGTTAATACTTGTAAATTACTTAGAGCAGTGCCTGCATCTCGTACACAGCTTGATAAGTATGATGATATTAGTGCTTAGAATGTCATTCTCTGGGAGAAAATATTTGCAAACTATATATCCAACAAAGGGCTAATATCTGGAATCTACAAAAAACTCAAAGAAATCAGCAAGAAAAAAACCAAATAACCCCATCAAAAAGTGTGCAAAAGACATAAACAGAATTTTTTCAAAAGAAGGTAGACAAATGGCCAAGAAACATGAAAAAATGTTCAACATCACTGATCATCAGGGAAATTCAAATTAAAACCACAAAAAGATACTACCTTACCCCTGTCAGAATGGCCATTATTAAAAAGTCAGACAACAATAGATGCTGGCATGGGTGCAGAGAGAAAGGAACGCTTGTACACTGTTGATGGGACTGCAAACTAGTACAACCTCTACAGAAAACAGTGTGGAGATTCCTCAAAGAAATAAACGCAGACTTACCATTCAACCAGCAATACCACTACTGGGTATCTACCCAAAGGAAAAGAAGTCATTTTAAGAAAAGACATCTGCACTTGAATGTTTATCACAGCACAATTCACAATTACAAAGGTGTGAAATCGACCTAAGTGCCCATCAATTCATGAATAGATTAAGAAAATATGAAATATATACACCATGGAGTACTTCCTACTCAGCCGTAAAAAGGAATGAAATAACGTCTTTTGCAGCAACTTGGCTGGAGCCAGAGACCGTTATTCTAAGTGAAGTATCTCAGGAATGGAAAAACAAACATCACATGTACTCGCTAATAATTGGGAGCTAAATGACAGGCACACATGGGCACGAAGAGATATGAAAGTCATTGGAAACAAAGAAGGGGAGGTGGGAGGGGAATAAGGGGTAAAAACTTACCTGTCGGGTACAATGAACACCATTACGGTGACAGACACGCTAAAAGCTCCAACTTAAGCATTACACAAGGTATCCATGTAACAAAAACAATTGTACCCTTCATACTTTGAAACTAAAAAAAAAAAAGAAAAGAAAAAGAAAAGCATTCCTCCCAAAAAGAATGTCATTCTTCATCTGGAAATCAGATAAATTTTATTCCAGTTTATTATGGTTTCAGTTTCTAATGTAACTCTTTAATCTGTCTGAAATTTGTTTTTATATTTGGTGTGAGGATCCAAGCGGACTTTTCCCCACGTTTGGCCAATTTCATTACACTAATTATTAAATAAGTCATCACCTCCTGTTGACTTTTAATATTTAATTTATCTTCATGTTGCATTACTATGTATACTAGGACCTATATATGGGTCATCTTTCTGTTTCTTCTTGTAGTAGAGCACATTTGTACTATTGTAACATGTTATATAAATCATACAGAAAGCCCTCATTAGTCTCCTTTTTAAAAAAACTTCTTAGTTTTCTCACACATTTATTATTTAAATTTTTTAATATTTTTAATTGACAAAAACTATATATTTATGGCATACAAAATGATGTTTTCATATATGTATATATTTTAGAGTGGCTAAATCAAGATATTTAACATGTATTACTTAATATAATTTTTTTGTCATAAGAACAGGTAAAATCTACTCTTTTAGCAATTTCAAGTGTATAATATATGCATTATTAACTACAGTTTCCATGATATACAGTAAATCTCTTGAATTTATTTCTCCTTTCACATGTTTATTATTTTACCTAAACTTTGAATTTTTTTTTTTTTTGAGTTCCAAAGGAAAGGTAATCTTAGTGTGATTTTGATTGGAATAACATTCAACCTATAGGCTAATAATTTGAAAACAATTGCTTATTGTTTACAAAATGTATTTTTCCTATTCAGTGACAGTATATCTATTTGCTCATGTTGTTATTTGTATCTCTGAATAAAGATTTCTAGTTTATTATTTTCTTTTATTTTTTATTTTATTATTATCTTATATTTGATTATTTTCTGTATAAATCCTACATTTCTTGTTAGAGTATTCCTAGGTTCTGTGGAGAGGGGAAGGTTGTTTCTGACATAAAAAGACTTCCTTTTCATTATATACTCTAATTGATTATTTTTTGGTATAAAAATGCTATTCATTGTTATATTTATCTTATACCCTGCCACTTAGGTAAATTATTCCATTAATTTTTATAGTTTTCCAGTTCTTGCATTTTCTAAGTGGAAATTACATTATTTACACATAATGATAATTTTTCTTCTTTCCAATACAATTAGTTGACCCTTGAGCAGGATGGGTTTGAACTGCGTGAATGCAGTTTTGTTTTCACTAAAAGTTACATCAAATGTACCTGCCTCTCCCTCCCATCTCCTCCACTTCTTCTTCCTCTGCCACTCCTGAGACAGCAAGACCAACCCCTTCTCTCCCTCCTCCTCCTCAGCCTACTCAAGGAGAAGATGATGAGGATGAAGACCTTTATAGTGATCTACTGCCACTTAATAAGTGGTTAAGTGTATTTTCTCTTCCTTACGATTTCCTTAATAATATTTTCTTTTCTCTAGCTTACTTTATTATAAGAATTTAGTATATAGTACATATAACCTCCAAAATATGTGTTAATCAGCCATTTATATTATCTGTAAGGCTTCCAGTTAACAGTAGGCTATTAGTAGTTAAGTTTTTGGGGAGTAAAAAGTTATACAAATTTTCTACCATGCAGGGACTCAGCTCCGCTAACCCTGCATTGTTCAAGGGTCACCTGAGCTCCAGGTGTGCTGGCTCATGCCTATAATCCTCGCACTTCGGGAGGCTGAGGTAGGGAGGATCCCTTGAGACCAGGAGTTATAGACCAGCCTGAGCAAAAGTGAGACCCCGTTTCTGCTAAAAAAAAAAAAAAAAGAAAGAAAGAAAAAGAAAAATTAGCCAGGCATGGTGGCACGTGCCTGTAGTCTCAGCTACTAGGGAGGCTGAGGCAGGAGGATCGCTTGAGCCCAAGAGTTTGAGGTTGCTGTGAGCTATGATGATACCACTGCACACCAGCCTGGGCGACAGAACGAGACCTTGTCTCAGAAAAAAAAAAAAAGGATCAACTGAGTATATTAGGTTCAGTTCTGACACTGAAACCACTGCTTTCCACTACACCACTCTACTTTTTTTTTTTTCCGTATCTTTTTGGTAAAATCTTCAAAACAATACACCCATGAGGTCACGCAACCTTGTTTGATGCATGAGGAAATTAAAGCCTGGCCAGAAGAGGTAAGCGATACATCTAGGTTAGATCTAGGATAGGTGCCAATAGTACAAGCAAGCCGAGGCCAGTGCAAAGCCACTGAAGGAGGAGAGAAGCAGGCTGGAGTTTGTTCGCTGCTCCCCCTTTAGACCAAATGCGGAACCCGGTGCAATGCCTGGTTCTAGCCAGCCTTCTAACAGCAAGAAAGGGACAGAACTTGGAAGAGGCCAGGGCCAGGCCTTGTGAGGCCACCTACATCTCTCTGCCAGATGGAGACACAACCCAGCAGCCATGCCCACCTCCTCCGTCACTCACACGGTCTTCTCAAGGGATTCTCCTGGTGCCAGTGCATACCCGCATACTGCAGAACACCTGAGACCCCCTCCAGGGGGTGGCCTTTTCAGGTAGAGCAAATGGTGACCATAGAAAGACTAGATCCCGTTTTAACGATCCGGCTCTCGTCTCTCATGCCCACAAAGCATGTTCACCCTTTTACATCCATCTCCACGTTGCTCCAGGACTCTGACTGCTCCTGGGGTGGAGGAATCAGCTGCCCACATGAGTGGTGCCTGTTTTCACAAGGACAAGGGTGGCTTGTATGAGAGCCTGAGGCTCCTTTCTCATCTTTTGTTATGCAAACTGTTGGTTTTCCAGGACTAGACGTACTTCCCTGGAGACCCAGCCCATCTTCTGCTACAGAGTACAACACGGGACAGCACGCTCCACTGGACCCGGTGGCTTTGGCGGAGAGACACACAGTTTGGAGGATGGGACGTGGCCATTCTCAATCACTGAAGGCCAGCAGATGTTGCCTCAGAGTGGTGGCACCTGCCCCCAAGGCCAGATCCAGGGAACTCAATGGCCTTACATTTTTCTACAAGCTTGTAGACATACATTTCCTCCTTTTTCTCTTCCTCCTCGATGATTGGCTTTATTAACGGCAAGAATTCAAGAGGTCCCCCGGTCTCGCGGGCAGCTTGAGCTCCCAAGCGCCTTTCCCCATAAATGTCCCCTCCAGTCACCTGTTCCGTCCGGGCCTATTTTGTCATGCTCTCTTTGTTACACATCTCCCTCCACTGACCTCAGCAGCTTCCTCACCAACGTTCAGGCCGGTTCTTTCTGAAGTCTCTAGATGCATTTTCATACCTATAGCATCGAAGTCCCCACTTCTCTCCACATTTGCCACATACCTTCTTGGAGTTGATGGTCAGGCTGGGGACTGTAACATTTGCAGACACAGGGGTATGTTTTAAAAGCCACAGTTCAAATCCTCCTCTCTGGGAGCTGGCCTTCCACCACCGGAAAAGACCCATGTATTTTGATCCTCGTGGCTTCCCCCAAGAGCTGGGCACCTCTGCCAAATAGCCGACCTCTCCCCTCCCCTCATTCTGAAACCTCTGCCAGAGCTGCAGAGGCTGGTGGGCCTGCCAACAGACTTCACCAGCCATCTGAGTAGACCCTGTCTTCTCATTGAAAAAAAATCCACTTTCTTTAAAAACTTGGTATGGGAAGATGTTGGTCTACAGAGTCCCTTTCCAAACTTCTAACATCTTTTTTGGGATGTTTCCACAATTCACCACCTGACAAAGTTGGACCACGCTTGCTCGCGCATGCTGGCCTTTGTGTCTGATACACCTGGGACAGACTAATGGGTTCGCCCAGTGGTTCTAGAAATAATTCCTGCGATTCCTTCTCACTTTGTGATGGTGCTCCGGCCCATCGCCCGCAGGCCTGGCCAGCCGGGGGAGGGCGGCAGCTGGGCTGGGAGGTATCTTGACTCTCCCTGTGACGCCATCACTGGGTGAGTGTGGGGCCAATCCATAGGGAATTGCAGGGCAGCTCCTTAAAGGTAACCCGGACGTCCTTGGGAGAAGAGAGACTCTGAGGAGACTGAAAAGCACTGTCAGCAGTGCCTTCTGACTCCAGAAGAGTCCCTACCTCACAAAGAGATCCCTTCCCAGGCCAGCCTTGATGTCCACCCAACAGTCATGCGTTGGTCCTTTTTGGGCAATGACTGAGTCCTCTCACCACCAAGGAGAGGAACGCATCTCAACATCTCCTCCTCACACCCTCGTTGGCTCCATCGCCTGTGCCCACAGTCTCTGCTCCAGCTCCCACCACTCCAGTGACTACTGCCACTCCAGTGCCCAGCATTGCTTCCTGCAGGGAGACCCTGCTTAGGAGGCTAGCAGAGGGAGACGTTCCAGGCTAGCAGAGGGAGACATTCCCTGTGTTGAACACTCCACCATGTGTTATGTCATTTACTCCTCACAGCAGCCCTGGGAGGCAGTAAGACTATCACTTCCATTTTATAGAATAGAAAACTGATGCTTAGCCAGGTGAATTTTGCCGACTATGGATGAAGGAGAGTGGGATGCAAGTCCTGGGTCACTGCCTGCAAGTCTGCATGCACGGCTGTGGGACATGCCCCTGGCCCCCACCTTGGCCAGCCCTGCAGCGGGTGCTAACGCCACACTCTGCCAACCTCTGCCAACACTGCCACCCAGCCACCTCTATAACCAATGCCAACAACTCTTGCAAGAGCAAGAAAGACTTCTCTTAGACCAGAGTGTCTCGACCTCAGCACTGTTGGAATTTGGGACAGGATAACTCTTTCTTGGAGGAGGGGCTGTCCTGGACATTGTAGGATATTTAGCAGCATCTCCAGCCCCCACCCTCTGGATCAGTAGCATCCCCCACCCTAGTTGTGACAAACAAAAATGTCCCCAGACATTACCAAATTCTCCTGGAGGGTGTGCGGGGGGGTAGTGTGTGTGGCAGAATCACTTGGTTGAGAACACGTCCTAAGGGACTCATTCTATCTGCTCTCCCCCTGCTCTCAGCCGGGGTTTCTAGGAAACTTAGGTCTCTGATGCAAATTCTGTCATACTGTGGCACTTTGAAACACTACTCCTGCTGGGGCAGGCACCTCTCACCATCTCTTAGTCCATTCCAGCTGTCATAACCAACTACCGTAGACTAGGTGGCTTATAAACAATAGAAATTTATTTTCTGACATTTCTGGAGGCTGGAAGTCCAAGATCAGGGTGTCAGAATGGCCGGGTTCTGGTGAGGGCTCTCTTCTGGGCTGCAGCCGGCTGTCTTCTTGCTGCGTCCTCACATGGCAGAAAGGGAGCTCTCTGTGGTTCCTTCTATGAGGACACTAGTCCTGTTCATGAGTGTTCCACCGTTATAAGCTAATCACCCCAAAGTCCCCACCTCCTAATCCCATCCTCTTGGGGGTTGAGATTTCAACATATGAATTGGGAGGTCACAAACATTCAGACCATCGCACCATCACTGTCCTGTGTGCTCTGTGATGTACAGCCCCTTCCTGGGAAACTCGGATGGTCCCTGTAGCATCAGTTTATTCATCGGTCAGGCCCCCTTTCAAGAGAGAGAGTCCCTGAACTCTTCACACCCCGTCCTCATCGGCCATCCTCACCGTCCCTTCCCCAAGCCCAGCCTCCAGGAGGAAATTCCCTCCATCCTTCCTTTGAGGACAGCCTGGCCCCAGAGTCTGCATTCCCAAGTCCTGTGCCACCCGAGGGTGACGATGAAGTTCAAGTCTCGCCTGGATAAGAATGAGCCTCCACGGGAAGGGGCTGTGCAGAGACAAAGCCTGGATACCCCCAAAGGTCCCGACCTGTGAGATTCACACAGATACCCCAGAAATGCCAAGTGGGGCACCTCAGTGGCCAATTGTCCAGGCTGTCTTTGGAGAGGTGAACGGGCCATCCATCATCAGCTGGCTGTGGCGCCGGCCACTGGCTGTCCGTGCCGAGGCTTGTCTCCATTAACATCATCTAGTTTTTAGATTTTCCTAATTAAGAAAGGTTCCCACCAGCAACAGCAAAAATCCTCACCACCTCTTTCATTATCTCAGCTTTTCTTCCCCTTAATTACTATTGAGCTCCTGGCTGATTAAATTAGTTTGTGAGGTCCTTTCTGAAATCTTGGGGAAATTATCTAAAAATCATGAAATCAATTCCCTTACGCTGTTTTAATCCTTTATGCCGTAGGCTCAAAGAGGGACGGGCAGACAAGTGCAGGCCCTCTGAGGAGTGTGCAGCTCCACACTGCTTGCCAGCCTTCTAGGGCCTTTGTGGACCATCTGGGTCAATTTCCTTCCAAGTAAATGAAATGCAAATAAAAATTCCAGCAGTTTTTCAGCTGCCGGCTGCCCGCTGATTAGCATGACAGAGGCCGGGAGATGAGGCCTGACCCGGTGCACTTCCCCTCATCTCATTAAGTTGTAACTCCACCGCCGCTGCATTCATGCTGTTTATTGACGCTGAAAGGCGTCTTTATCCAAAACTAGCTAAATTCACATTCAGAGTTTTTACTTGGAAGTCTTGCCTGCTCCAGCATCCACATGAAAGTGAACCTATTGTGGCTGGCTCATGCGTCCTGCTGATTCCGAAGCAATCTGGAGGGTTCCCAAAAATGTTTATTTCACAAGTTTATATCCTCCCATCCTCCTCCGCCAGCCGCAAAATGCACAGGGACTCTCCTCTCCACGCAGGAAGAGGCAGGGGGGAGTGTGGGAAGAATCCTAAAGTCAAGTTCTTAGCCATGCTGGGAAGGATTTGGGCCTGAATGTCTCTGTAGGTCTGGTGCAACCTGCCGCAGTTCCCGGGGCCCTGCCAAGCTTTCTTACCTGGGCACTCGGCTGTTCCCCTGGGTCGCATCTCCTTGATCTCCCTTCTTTAGAAAGCGTTTGAAGGGCAGTTTCCCTCTATCTGTGTCCGTTAACCTAACATGAAAACAGCATGACAGTGGCCCTGATTTACTGTTGGGGTCCTCGCTGATTTACAGCTTTGCCTCATGCTCTGTTTGCAGGCGGGGGAATGACTCACTCGCTGCTGGGGTTGGGAGGTCCCAGGGCTGTGTGGCCTTCCTCCCGTTTTCACCTAAGAGAATGCGTCACAGCAGACTAGAGGTATTTGTCTTTGGAAATTGAGAGTGTGGGGGAAGGAGATGAGATTCAAGAGAAGGAGGAAGTCATTATTATTTGCGATTCTCTGTTACCCCCAAATGAAACATGATGATCAAAACCCAATGTATGAGCCATTTGGGAGAGAGCTTTGAAATCGAATTTAATGAATAATCTGGTTGATGAATGACTTTTTTTATATGAAAGTAAAACCCGATGCTTACAGATTCTGGTTAGCATTTAGCCCACCAGGTGTACGTGGATTTGTACGTGGTAAAAGGGTTGGCATCCTTCAGAATGCACACCTGAGATCTTTAGCAGTCCAGAAAGCATTTTTGAAACAAGTCAACAACGGTGGACCTGTTACAGTGCTTTACCAGTCTACAAAACCATTTGCCCACAGGATCTATGCTGAGGATTATAATATTCAACATTTTGTATCAAATCATTTTCTACTTGGGTTTTCTTTTAGGGCTGGTTCCTTCTCATGGCCTAAATCAGCAGGCTGGTCATTTTGCAGGTCGGCTTGGATTTTCCTGCTATTGGTACAAACATTTCATTTCCTCTTGGGTTGGCCAACAGGAGGGGAGGGTGGACTTAGGGCTGCGGGCGACCACCCATCCACAGCAATGCGGGGTAACCTCGGCTTTGCTCAGCTTGCCCAGCTACAGACGACCAGCATATGCCAGAACGCTTGCAGCTGTACAGGGGCAAAAGACAGCACCAGGGTGTGACCTCGGTAGAACCTTCCTGTGGACTGCAACACAGGACCCTCGGGTGTGAGAGGCGTCTGATGGGTGACTGCAGAAATTATGATGGGGTGGGTAACCCAAGTGAGCATGCCTGGCTGGCAGTCTGAGCGGACGCTGCCTTTGAGAAACGAGCCAGGACCCACAACATTAAAGATGACATTTTATAAAGGCACCATCTTACAAGGAGTCATCTCCTCCATTCCTCATGACTCCAAAGTTTTATATAGACAGCCTCATTTCTCAGATCAGGAAACTGAGGCTCAGAGAACCACTGTGTTGCCTGAAGCCACAGAGCTAGAGTTGGGGGCAGGTCTCCCTGACCCCGGAGCCCGTACTCCTCTCGATACACTGTCCTGTCTTCCCCACACCGCACCACGAGCCACACATTTCCCAGCTCCAGTTCAGACATGAGGTGCTCATGTGCCTCAAAGAAGTAAAAGCACAGACCGTGGGAGCCACACGTAGCACATTTAGCAAGCCTGTGGGTATATCTCTTCGATGCTGCCTGACGCAGGCTGTTTGTGCTGCCTGACAATTCTGTCTGCCCAGCCAGGAAGCAGAGGTGTGATCACAAGAAGAAAGAATAAACGCCCTCAATGCCTTTCTCCATCTCCACAGGGTGGAGAAGCTCACTGGGGATGCAGCCCGAGCTGAGCCTTCTGGAATACACTCAGAGCTGGGCCAGGGCTTTTCTCATCTTCCCCGCAAGCCAGGCTGTCCCAGGGACCCGGCAGGCCAGGCCACAGCTCCGCCGCATCCCGCCCTCCCCTCACTATGCAAAACTGGGAGAGGTGATCACCGCCCAGGCGGACCCCAAAGTGGCCACTCTCCCCACAGCGGATCAGGGACAGTCCTCACTCACCATGTCCTCAAAAATAAGACTCAATGTTGTCCCTGTTGTGATCATACGAAACAGTAGTATATTAAATAATAAAGTCAGAATAGCGGCAGGCTGGCCGTATGCCAGGCACTGTGTCAAATACTTTACAACTGTCCTGGGTGTTAAACAAGTAGAAGATGTCATCGTTAGATCCAGCAGCACCTGGCCCCTGGTCTACCTTGCTTCACAGTGCGGTCCACGTATCGACAGCATCCGCATCATCTAGGAGCTTGTTAGAAAAGCAGAATCTTGGGCCCCACTTCAGTCTTACTAAATTTTAACTTGCATTTTAAGACCATTTTTATGTGGCTCAGATGCACATTAAAGTTCGGGAAACACTGATGCAGGGTTCTCTTCAAGTCCAGGATAAGGGAAAGAGTATAATTTTCTTTTCTCGAGATTTTTAACTCACATAGGACTATACATATATGAATTCTGAGCCAACTTGTAGCTTCCTGAATTTATGTTTCCTTTGTGCCTGGTAAAAAAGAGTTTTTCAAAACTTATTTGAAAGTATATTATTCCTTTCAGGCCTTTGTGAGTGTTAAGAAGCTTTTACCCAACAACGTCAATATCCTTGAGTGCCTTCAGAGTGCACTGTGTGATTTATCTTAGATGGTCTTCACAGCAGTCCTGGGAGCTGGGGACCATGGTTGCTGCTTCTCTGTTATAAGTAGAAAAGCTAGACTGGAAGGAACCAGACAGTGGCACTAGCTAGTAAGTGGCAGAGCCGGGATTCGAACCCAGGTCTCTCTGACTTCAAAATCCCCACCTTCCCACCATATACCAGGCTGACTCTGCTGCCAAGCCAAGCAACATAAATTTAAAATGGATCAAAATCACATATATTACTATTCTTTTATCTGGAAGGAAAGTGTTTTAAGGCCAAATAAAAACATTCGAAGCACAATTGTGTCTTTATATCCCTAACACACTACCTCATGGAAAGAGCAAGAAATGGGTTGTTTTGTTTTCTTTTTACCTATAATGCTATTCTGGTTGTTGCTTAAGGGATTTAGAGCTTAAGGAAATGGCTGGTTTAGATTCTAAAGGAAAACAACTCAGAAAGGAGACATAATATCTTTGTGGCTAGAGTTAATTTGCCTGGCCGGCCTGGGGCAGGCCAGTGGAAATGTGGTATAATGACAGTAAAAACAGAAGACACTGATGCACAAATATGGGGCTAGGGGAGATGTTGGACCCCTTCATCAAGGTCATCACCAGGGTTAGGCACCACTCTATCCCAAAGCTTAGAAATGTCTCTTCTGTGTTAGAGGCCGAACAAGCAAGAGAGAGAATGTGCCTAGCAACACGCAACTTTGCTCTTTAAGTAATGACAGAAAAGATGACTTTCCTCCAACTTCCGTGGTGCTGGGTTAGGTGCCGACTCTGCCTAGCCTTGGAAAGTGGAAGTAAATACTCACTCAGAACAATTTATCTTGATGATTTTTGGAAAGAACGTGATTTCTAGGCTAGAATCATAGAAGTTCCGCAGGGAGTTTCCTGCCTTCTCCCTTCACCAGGCCAGTGGGGATTCTCTTTTGAGCAGGGTAAGAGACGTGTGTGTCAAAATAAATAATCATATAAAATGAATGCATTATAATCAAATAAGTAACCCCTCAAAAATGTGTTTCTTTAGGGGGATTAGCAAGAAAGTACTGATCTTTCATGCAGACCCTGTTCGAATTCTACCAAGCAATCAAGAAGGATAATATTTTCACACTAACTTTTTAAAACGTAGTTTGATGGAGAGATGAGAAAAAGGTTGCTTCCCGGCATTTGCCAGGTCACGCGAGGAGAATTTTCAGAGCAGAGGCTGATGAGGAAGTCAAACCTAGGGGATGTCAACTTATTCTTTCACAAAACGCTTAAAGATCCTGATTTCACCATTTTGCTTCAATTCCAGGTTAGAAAGTTTCCCTTTCTCTCTCTGCACTCTCTCCTCACTGTGCCCCACCCTCCACCCCATGCCAACCTCCCCTGCAGGGTCCCGACGCCCTCTTGGTACTGCCTGGCCAATGGAAGGTCCTCAACGCAGCAAAACTCCAAACTTGTCCTTCTTCTAAGTACTTAGGCCCCAAAATGTACTCTCCTCTCTTTTTCCTCACCCCGCCCCAATTCAGCAGCAGTGTAAATCTCAGTTATGTGCTGAGAAGAAATCAGACCTACTGAACTAATTCCCTCTAAGGTGTGAAAGATTGATAGCCCCATAAACATCCCTTAGCTATTTGCATTTTAAAAGAGGATTTTATGCACCCTACCGAATCTCTATTTGCATGTATTTCAAGCTTGGGAGGAAGAGTTTTGTTTTGTTTACCACATAAGCAACTTAGAACCTGTCATATAAAGGGTCAGATCTTTCCATCATTTATAATAAGTTCACTGGTTGAGTTAAAACCACTGGACCTGCATTATTATTTTCATGGCCACTTGCCTAATGCCGTGCTGGGCCCTGCCTTGGGTAAAGCCCCTGATGGGACAAACAAGTTCTCTGCACTTGATCCCTACAAATCTAGAGCTGGACCGAGGGATCCTGTGTCCATCTTGCCTCATGCCATCCTTGCCGGGACAGAAAGTCCCCCGGATAACAAGCTCGGCTGCATTTAGATCACTGCTTGGGTGGCATTTAGCAAGATGAGATAAACTCTGATTTTTGTAATAATCTTGCTGCTCCCGCCTTCCACCTCTGCTATTAATATTGTAGATTTTGCTGTCGCCCCTTGGCCCTGTGAACTGTAGATTCACTTTCACTTCCAGAAGTCTGAGCTCTGGTCACAGGGAACAGAAAGAATCCCAGGCGACTTAACTTTGAAGAACAGCAGGCATTTAGAGTGTGTGATCATGTACGGAACATTCACTAACTGATAAGCACTCTGTCAAGTGTTTAACCTTTACATCAATCCTATTGAAGAAATATCTTTCCCCCTATTTTACAGATAAGGAAAGCGAGACTCAGAGAAGTTAAGCAACTTACCCAAAGTTCCACAGCTAGTAGAGCAGAGCCAAGATTCAAATCCAGATCGATCTAACTCCTAAGTCCCAACCGTTAGCTAATATGTTGCAGTATGTGTAGTAAAAGGAATGTCAGGATCGTAGAGTCACTTCGCAGTGATTCTTAGCCAACCTTAAGGGATTTTCATGCAAGTAATAAACTCTGGCCTGGAAAAAGCCAACTTGAGCCGAAACCCTTCATCTCTTGTTCCTTTCTCTCATCCTTTCTTTAACCTATGGGACACTGCTCCAGGTTAAAATGGCCATTTTCCGTGTTGTGATTACGAGATGCTGACGTAAGGGCGATGTTGCCATGCTGGTTCACTAACACGGTCACAGTAAAATCTTTATGGAAGTCCGCGCCACCTCACGTGAACCTCACTTTTCATGTGACATTGCAAATTGAATAACATGGTAAGTATACCAAAGGCTACACTTGTACCAGCATTCAGAGATGACTCCTTTCATAAGTTTGGGATCTTTTGAGGTGCTCATAACCCTGCCTTATATTTCTATTTTTTACAAACTTGGATTTGGGTGTATCAAACCTTCTCTAAATAGAAAGCAAGCTATTTGCTAGTTCCTTGAGTCTAAATCTGAACTTTAAACTGTAACCACATAAAGTGCTAGACTGAGATTCATGAAGACAAAAAAAGAAACTATGTCAGGGATAGAGACTAAAAGTTTTGAGGAAAAGGTTCCCTGAAAGGAATGTTGCATCTTCCCACGTGTGGCACAGATCCAGTCCCTGAGCCCATACTCTATTTTTAAAACAACATCCCATCTCTGTGGGAGTTGAGGCAGCCTGTCACAGAGTGACAGACACGCTATTTCTTGAAGAGCACACTCCCCCGCCAGACTGCCTGGCTTCATTGATTCATTCACATTTTATCGGTCACCTACAAAGTGTGAGACTCTGTGTTAGGTGTGGGATTCGACCGTGAAGAAGACAGACTAGTTCCTGCCCTTGTGCAGGTTACATTCCAGGTGGGGGGCAGAGGGGATTAACCAGGCTGGCTCTATATTGATATTCTCTCTGACGAGTTATTGTCATCATATTTTCCTTTAGTTCTTTAAACGTGATTTCCTTTAGTTCTTTGAACATATTTATAACAGTTACTTTGAAGTTTTTGTTAAGTTCAACATCTGAACCCCCTCAGAGACAGTTTAAATTGACTGTTTTTTTCCCTGTTAAGTATGGGTCTCATTTTCTTGTTTATTTGTATATCTTATACATTTTTGTTGAAAACTAGATATTTAGATAATATTTTGGAACAAATCTAGATTCAGATTCTACCTCTCCCCATCCCCAGGGTTGTTGCTATTGCTGAGGTTTTTTGTTTGTTTGTTTGTTTATCTGTTTGCCGTGATGTTGCCCTTAAATAACACAACACAGTTAATAGTTAGTGGAAGTGTTTGTTTTGGAAGCTTCCTTTCAGCTTTCTCTAGGTTAGAAAGACCTGTGTCTTACCACAGAGAGTGAAAAGAACGTAACGTTTAGAGTCAGGTAGATTTGGGCTCAAATTCCAGCCCTACCACTTATTAGCTGGGTACCCTTGGAAAAATTATTTAGTTCCTTGGAAGTCACTTAAATTCTAGGCACAACAACTCCCTCCTTGGGCTACTTTTTGTAATCAGCTTTCTGTAAATGTAATTGCCCTACAATAAACTGCACAGACTTCAAATGTACAATTTGGTAAGTTTTAACATTTGCATGCACTGATGAAATCCACCACTACAATCAGGATAGTAAGTGTATCCATCACCCCCAGAAGTTTCCTCATGCCCCTTTGAGTTCCCTACATGTATCCTCCCCTGGCCCCGGCCCTCTGCATCCCCATCCCCACTGAACCATTTTCTGTTATTATAGGTTAGTTTGCATTTTCTAGAGATTTATATGAATGGACTCACATAGTTTATACACTCTTTTTTGTCTGGTTGCTTTCCCTCAGCATCATGCATATTGTTAGGTGAATCAGCAGTTCATTTTTTTTCCTTGCTGAATAGTGCGAAATATACCTCATTATTTATGCATTCACCTGTTGATGAACCTTGGCTTGTTTCCACTTTGGGACTGTTAAAGCAGAGCCACTGTGAACATGTGTACCTAAGTCTTTGTATGAGCATATGCTTTTATTTTTCTTTGGTAAATACTTAGGAGTGGAATGGCTGAATTATAGGGTGTGCATATATTTAGCTTTTTAAGAAACTGCCAAATTGTTTTCAAAGCAACTGTACCATTTTACATTCCTACCAGAAGTGTGTGAGGGTTCTAGATGCTCTACACCTTCTCCAATACTTAGTATGGTCTTTGTTTTTAATTTTAATCCTTCTAATAGGTGTGTAGTATCTAATTGTGGTTTTAACTTGTGTTTCCCTAATGATTAATCAAATTGAGCATGTTTTTTTGGGCTATTTGTTTGTCTTTGGTAAAGTGTCTCTTCATATTGTTTGTTAATTTTTTTTAATTGTTTTCTTTTTTCTTTCTTTCTTTTTTTTTTTTTTTTTTTTTTGAGACAGAGTCTCACTCTTTCCCCCAGGCTAGAGTGCAGTGGTGTCATGATAGCTCACTGCAACCTCAAACTCCTCCAAGTGATCCTCCTGCCTCAGCCTCTCGAGTAGCTGGGACTACAGGCACCCACCACCATGCCTGGCTAATTTTTCTCTTTTTTGTAGAGACGGGGTCTTGCTCTTGCTCAGGTTGGTCTTGAACTCCTGACCTCAAGCAATCCTCTCGCCTCAGCCTACCAAAATGCCAGGATTATAGGTGTGAGCCACCGTGCCTGGACAATTTGTTTTCTTATTATTGAGATTTGAGCATTCTTTATGTGATCTGATACAAATTCTGTATCTTTATATATACTTTGCAAATATTTTCCCTTGTGGCTTGTCTTTTCAGTCTCTTAACAGTGTCTTTCAAAGAGCAGTAGTTTTTAATTTTGGTGAAGTCCAATTTATCATTTTTTTAATGGATCATGTTTTCAGTGTTATATCTACAAAATTTTGGCCTAATCCAAGGCTACCAATATTTCTCCCATTTATCCAAGAAGCTTAAAAATTTTAGATTTTACCTTTAAGCCTGTGATCCCTCTTGAGTCAGTATTAGCGCACAATGCAAGGTATGGATTGAAGTTCGTATCTTACATATGGATATCCAATTGCTGTACCACTGGTTGAAAGGACTATTCTTTTTCCATTGAATTGCCTTTGCAGCTTTGTAGAAACTCGGTTGTCCACATAGACTTGATCTAATTCGGACTCTCTGTTCTGTTTTGTTCATGTGTTTATCTGTCTTGATGCCATCGCTACACTGTGTTGATTATTGTTCCTTTTTAAGTCTTGAAGTCAGGTAGCATTAGCCTACCAACCTTGTTCTTCTTTTTCAAAGGTATTTTCACTATTTTAGATCTTTTACATTTCCACATAAATTTTAGAATCACACAGTCAATTTCTACAAAGAAAGCCTGCTGGAATTTTCATTGGGGTTGGATTAAATCTATAGATTAATTTGGAGAAAATTCACATTTTAACAACACTGAGTTGTCTGACCATAGTAAGGTATATCTCTCCATTTAGTTAGATAGTTTTCAGTCTAAGTATTCCATATATTTTTATCCCATCATAAAGAGATAATTTTTAAAATTTTGATTTTTAATTATTCATGACTACTAACTATATAGAAACAATTGATTTGTGTGTATTGATCTTATATGCTGCAAACTTGTAAATTAATTTATTTCTAGTATTAAATAGTTTGGAGAGTCCATCAGATTTTCTGCATAGACAATCATATTATTGTGAAAAGACAATTTTAATTCTTCCTTTCCAAGATGGATGGTTTTTGTTTCTTTTATCTGTCTTATTACACTGTCTAGAACCTCCAGCAAAATGCTGAATGGGAGTGATGAGAGTAGACACGCCCCCTTTGTTCCTGACCTAGGGGGAAGGCAGTCAGCCCTTCATCAGTAAGGATGGCAATGCCTCTGAAATTTATGCAGATGCCCTTCAGAGGCTGAGGAAGTTCCCTGCTATTGGTGCTAAGGTTTCTTGTCATTATTATTAAGAAGGAAAGTTGAGTTTTGTGGCTTGTTTCTTTTGCAACCATTGAGGGGATCATGTGGTTTTTCTTGTTTGTTAATACAGTGAGGCAGTTAATTGATTTTCTTATGTTAAACCAACCTTTCATTCCTGGCTAAACCACAGGAGGTTAAAATGTATAACCTTTTTGATATACAGTTAAATTTGATATGTGAAAAAGTACATAAAGTTTTTTGCATATAGTTTTCTTTTCTTGCAATGTCTTTGTCTGGTTTTGGTATCACTGTACTCTGGCTCCATAGAATGTGTTGGGAAGAATTTACTCCTCTTGAATTTCTTGGAAGAGTTTATATAGAATTGGTAATACTTTTTCCTTAATACTTCGTAGAATTTGCCAGTGAAGCCATCTGGGCCTGGGGTTTTCTTTGAGAGAAAATTTTTAAATACAAACCCAATGGTTTTAGTAGATATAGACATATTCAGGTTGAATGAGCTTTGGCAGTTTGTATCTTTCCAGGAACTTGACAACATCTAATTTGTCAGATTTATAGACATGAGGTTTTTCATAAAATTCCCTTATTATTCCCTTATTATCTTTTTAATTTTTGTAGGACCTGTAGTGATGTCACCTATCTCATTTCTGACATTGTAATTTTATTACAATAGATTTTTATTTTATTTTTTTATTTTTAAATTTTATTATTTCTTATAGTAAAATAAAATACAATGTTTATTTGCAAATTGTAATATTTGTAACTGTAATTTATGTCTTCTCTTTTTCTCTGATCAGTCTGGCAGAGGTTTATCAATTTTATTGATCTCAAAAAAAACTTCTGGTTTCATTCATTTTCTCTTTTGTTTTTGTGTTTTCTATTTTGCTGCTTTCCATTATTATCTTTGTTATTTCCTTTATTCTGCTTACTTTAGATTTAATTTGTTCATCTTTTTTGCAATTTCTTCAGATGAACGCCGAGATCATTGATTGGAGATCTCTCTTCTTTTCTAATACAAGTGTTTAGTGTGATATATTTCTCCCCAAGTTCTGCTTTAGCAGTTTCTAACAAATTCTTTTATATTGTACTTTCATTTTTATTCTGTTTAAAAATGCATTCTAATTTATTTGACCCATGTTGTTTAGAAGCATGTTATTTAATTTCTGTCAATGGAAGAGAAGCCGAACTATGTAAAATAATTTAAAGAGGTTTATTTTGAGCCAAATTTGAGGACCACGGTCCCGGAGCTACACCCAAGAAACCTTGAGCAAGTGGACTTGCTGTGGTTGCGCTACAGTTCAGTTTTATACATTTCAGGGAGACAGGGATTACAGGTAAAGTCATAAATCAACTCATGAAAGGCATATGTTGGTTTGGCCCAAAAAGACTAGACATCTCGAAGCAGGGGCTTACAGGGCATAGGTGGATTTAGGGATTCTTTAGTTGACAATTGGCTGAAAGAGTTAGGCTTTGTCCAAAAGACCAGGAATCGGTGGAAAGGAATGCTTGAATTAAGATAAAGGTCTTCTATATTTCACGTGATGCTATACTGGAATCAGGTTGGGAAGTAAACCACATCATAAAAACCTGTTTACTGAGATTTTTATCATTTGTGGGCATGACTCACCAGACCCCCTTAGAAAGGAATCTGGGCAAGAG